>CM072864.1:990000-995000 GCA_036937835.1 Pampus argenteus | reverse complement strand
AGTATTAATCTGTTTTAATGATCATGTCTAACATTATGTAAAAGATAATGTCTTGTTGGACATTATCCCACTGGCACTATGATCACTAAAAATAATAATAAAATAAATAAATAATAATGAATAAATAATATTAATGAATCTCCTACACAGTAAAACATCTGGTTTATTGATGGTTTGTAAGAATGTAGATTTGTAATCACATGTTTTTTTCTTAAACTGCTGGACAGAAGATGTCTGAACTTCATCTGGAGGCTTCATGTTTCCACATCACACCTGCATACTGGACCAGGATTGGCTCTAAACTAGCTGTGATGTCACAAAGGTGCATGCCCTGAACAACTTTCCTCCTTCAGCAGATGGAGGTGAAAACAAACTCACACAAACATCTTTGAATACTTACCCACCACTTATCATGTATGGAGTATGGACATGAGACTCAACCGTCATTTATGTGATTCACCTGAATACAACATTACACTTCAATAGAGCTGCTAGTGATAATGAGTGTTGTGTTTCTCACCTACAGTAATAATTAGCCCAGAGACCATACTGTATGTATTCAAACAATAATGATAACCGCAAAAAAAACAGTGACCTCTCATATAATCAGCTTGAAACACTGAGACAAGCAGACAAAGACAAAAGAAATGCTGAGCGAGAAGGGAAAAGTTTGCCAATTGGTGCTGTCACTGCTGTCATCACTGCAGCTCATTTATAATCTCAGCTCCTCTGTTAATAATCCTGGACGGAGACGCACTGCTGGGACGTTTCATAAGGCGTCTGCGTTCTCCATGAGATGAAGCGTTCATACCAGGAGGCTGTGCCCCCGCCAGTTGGGACAGATCTCCTGCAATGCAGTAAACAGGCGATGCAGATATATACTGCCCCAGTGGCACACACTCACACACACACACACACACACACACAGAAGAACATGCACACAACAGAATACACTTACTCACGCACATAACTGCATTCACTTACTCGTTAGTGGGGAGAAAAAACACACAAATGCACACATTTAAGAGTCATTTTTAAATAAAATAAAAGTTGCAAATGTTTTTCTATACACTGCTTCCTCTAGTAATGCAAATGATTCCCGATTACCAGCTGGCTCAGCTGCATTCAGACTATGGAGGCCAGACTCACTGTATATCATCACTATATGTTGTAGAAACCTCACGCACTCTGGTCTCCAATTACTGTGGGACAAAATAAATCGCCTGATATAAATAGTTAAATGTATCCTATGTTGTATTACTTTCCTGCACTACTTGATAAAATAATATCTTTACTGCGTGTGTGTGTGTGTGTGTTGCATTTTAGTGTTTTTTTCATATTTCCAATATACCTTTTGTTCACAAATTGTTCCTGATTTATGTACAGATTCAGAGCGACTGTGAAGACAACGAGAGAGAGAGAGAGAGAGAGAGGGTGAGGTGGGGGTGGAGGTGGAGGAGGAGGAGGAAAAAGACCTTGGTCGGAAGCAGAGGGCGTCCAGGAAAACATCAATGAAACTCAACTGATGAGGGCTAAAACTGAGTGAGAGCGGAAAACCTTGACTTTGACGAAGAGTCGGCCTAAAATATAGAGGACTTCAAAAACAGACAGAGAGAGCGTGAGCAGGGTGAGAGAGTGAGAGAGTGAGCAAGTGACGGGGTGAGCTGGACGTGGAGGGTCCAGAAAGCAGACAGAGAGAGTGATAAAGACGAAGAGCATAAACAGACAGGCGGACAGAGACGGATAGTTGACATGGAGAGAGAGAGACGTTCATTGGGATGGATCGTATGTCGGTATCGGGGTCATTACTGGACACGGCTCCGAGTCAGCACAGCTAAGACACACAATACCTGAGACCTGTGTGTGTGTATAAAAGTACTGCACCGTTACTGCATTCTCCATGTCTCAGGTCAAGACCTCCATTACCCACAATGCAACATCCAGGTGTGTAGCTGCTAATGCCGCGTGTAGCTGCTAGCATCCAGCAGAGACGAGGAGCTACAGAGACTCATTGGAGTCAGCGTATCAGATTTCACACGGCTCCCTGCGGAGATACTTTATATGTATACTATAATCTACTTTATACTACTACTTTCCCACATGTGCAGAAGTACTCCACTTGGCCTGGAAATACACTGTGATATATACAAGTGGTGCAGCAAAGTAGCGTAGCAGTGTTTTCACTACAGGTAACATTATACAGGCCCTGATATTTGTCATGTTCCACATTACACGTCATAAACCTACTTACATACATGTTTAACTGTTTGTTCTTAATCTTTACTCTTGTGTGTTTTTGTCTGCACACGTCATACAGCTCAACTTAAATCCATAATCAGAGAGGCCTGTTAGTATCTGGACCATAAAAATGAAAAGGTGTGAACTGTCTGTACACAAGATGATTATAAAATAAAATAAAATAAAATAAAATAAAATAAAATAAAATAAAATAAAATAAAATAAAATAATAAAATAAAATAAAATAAAATAAAATAAAATAAAAAAATAAAATAAAATAAAATAAAATAAAATAAAATAAAATAAAATAAAATAAAATAAAATACGGTAAAATAAAATAAAATAAAATGAAATAAAATACGGTAAAATAAAATAAAATAAAATAAAATAAAATACGGTAAAATAAAATGAAATGAAATTAAATGAAATAAAATAAAATAAAATAAAGGCTTGATGTTCACTGATTGATATTCACACAGAATTCAATAGAAAGTGACTGAAAATACACCAAAAATGATGTTGTATTTAAGGAACTAAACCACCAATCTGCATACAAAGAACACAACTTTACCCTTTTAATTGCAGGTAGTTCATAGCCAAAGTCCAGTTCTGCAGGCAGGTGTTCATTAATCATTAATGTTGACAGAGAGCAGCTGCACACATCACCAGCACACACCATCTCAGGCTGCATTTTAAGCTGTTTGTTAGGTTTAGACACAAATACCACAGAAATACTCTCCTGCTTTATCTATCCATCTGATCCTCCTCCTAATAAGACAAAATCACCTTAAAAAAATGAAAGAAAGTTATATTATATTGACGTCATATGACTTCGCCCTTTCTGAAGAGGATTAGAGTCTCACCTACACACAAAACTGGGCTCTGCTGAAGCCGTGTTATCTGCAGGCAGACTGAAGGAAACGGGCTCACGCTCCAGTAAATTCTTTTGAAGACTGCAAAATTGGCAAATGCAATTATCCTAATACAAAATATATAATTTCTTAATCATCAAATGTACCAGATATGTGGTCATTGTGGGTACTAAGAGCATTTTAAAGTATAAACATCCTATAAGGAGTTATTTATGACTCACGAGTCTCGACTGCACTTTGTGTAAAGAGCTGACCAATTACATGTCACGGCTGTGTAAAAACCGAGTGACATACATTAGAGTGCCATTTTTCAAAGTCTGGGCCAGCGTCCAGCGCTGAGACACACAAACATTTAAAACCGTCCTCAAATTATTGTAAAATTAGTATCCAAAGCTATTAGCCATGAGACGCTGCCAAATCCATCCAAGACTCTCCAGCAAATAACCAGATAAAAAACACTGTGACACAGGAGGTGACTCCTGCAAAACAGCAGAGTAATATTTTGTTACATTAGCTTGTAATGTAGAATCTGCACTGCAGTCAGCAAAAGCAGCAGAGGGGAAACGTAGAGAGAAAATACAGGCCCCCCAGAGGAAAAAAGAGTCTGAAACCCTCGTAATAAAACGCAGGAGATGAGCTGATGGGAAGATAGAGAGGTGAGAGGGAACGGCGGGGAGGTGAATGAATAGCAGAGAGTGATTATGGAGGATGTCTTATCACTCATATTGCTCAGTAGCTTTATTCCCACCCGCAGCCCTGTCCTAACGCACACGTCTATCCGTCATCGCCAAGCAGCCAGAGTGTGTTTGTGTGTGCGTAGTTTTTCAGTTATATGGACTGTCCCGAAAATCACTTCATTAATCTGGAGAGCTTTACACTCATCTCCTGGCTCCTGTTTAATACACGGGATGTGTTCGGTGTGTCGCGGTGCAGAGACACAATGTCCTGCTTCAATCAGGAGGCCACAATCAGGAGAGGGAGACAGAAAGAAGAGGAGAAAGAGCAAAGATCAAAGAAAGGGAATTAGAGAGAGTGTGAACGAGAGAAGGAAGAAAGATGAGAAAGAAGATGAGAGTCAAGCAGACAGATGGATAAACAGACAGATTAATGTAGACAACCTAAAGAGACAGGACTTAGCAAGAGATGACAGAGACAAAAAGATAACACAGACGGAGAGAGCAGGCGGGAGAAAAAGAAAAAGCGTGCCGTCAAGAGAGAAGAGACAGATGAGACGAGCTGAGAAAAGAGATGACATATTGCTGTATAAAGGTGGCAACAGCTGGCATAGTTTGTTGTTGTCAGGGTCTTCACAGAGCTGCAACAGTAAGGTTCCCTGCCAACGCATCCTTGAATAGCCACGGCTAAAGAAAGACCCGACCAGGGGAGCCATGCAGGGACACAGCCGGGGATTTTAGAGAGGAAAGCAGCTGGGGTGGCAGTGGTAGCTGGTTAGTAAAGGCCTCTGGGACACCCTGCCAGGGACAATGTCACCTTAATGTTGGGTAACAGCAGGACATAGACTCCCCTCCCTCCCCGGTTGTATATAGATATGTGTCATATAGAAATTATTCTTAAACAAATACATCAAATACATTTAGAGAAGAATATAATGTCACCTAGATTATGTATTTATATCATAATGAGGAAACTGTTAATGATCATGAATAAATGTTGAATAATTAATATTCATTCATGATTCAGCAGATTGACACTCATGGTCCCCAGAAGATGAATCCTGCTGCCTTTTGTGATGCCTGAGCTTTCCTCTAGCGCCACCATGAGGTTCATGAGGATGTATTTCAATAAAATTCTCTACAACGATGATTTTCCCCTCAGGATAAATTATAATAACCTTGGTGATTAGATATTTTTTCAAAATTTTGTTTTTGT
>CM072864.1:797500-985000 GCA_036937835.1 Pampus argenteus | reverse complement strand
TCCTGAACCTCTGTGTGTGTCTGCACGTGTGTGTGTGTGTGTGTGTGTGTGTGTGTGTGTCTGCATGTGTGTGTGTGTGTGTGTGTGCTGAGGGCTGCTGCTTTAGTGGTAATGAATGTCAAGAGAATAAATTAACCATACATGTATTTTACCTTATTAATGGTCTCAGAGGCGAATCACAACTTCTTTAATGCGTTTCACTTACGGGTGAATTTCATAAAACACGGCGGCTCTTTAGATTCTCGTTCTGGGTGTAAATTCATCTCGTCTCTGCTTCCTTTCATGCCTCTCTGTTCTTCCCTTTCATTTTTCCCGTGCTTCCTGTCCCCGTAGCTGCTGCTCTTCATGTTCTTTTTCTGGCCAACGTTCTGAATACATGACGATCAGAGCTGATCATTTGGTTCAATCTTGACTCGAAGCTGCTTATTTCTACTTTATCAATGAGTTAAATTAATGTGAAAAGTCATAAATCCACCAAGAATTATCAACAGATTGTTTTATTGTCTTGTTTTTTTGGCCTGCAGCTTTACGTTGCTGTGATGAACCTGCGTACACAACCTGCCCGACACCACTCAACACAAACATGACAACAAATAACTGAGAAACTCAACTTCCAGGAAATTTAATCTAAAATCTTTAATCAGCGTTTGCATCCGTAATATTGAACATAATCTGAGGTTTTGTGGAATCGTATTATTAATCATATTGATGATTAGCTGCACAGGACTGGTTGACTGTGATAACCACCTTTGACTTTATAAAGAAACTCATTTAATCAGCAGATAGACGTCAAAACAACAAAAATCAGTTCTTCTATGTTTCAGACCATCTGTTTCTCTCTTTAACGCCTCTCAGCTCGTCTCTTTCTTGCTGAGCTGCTTCCCTCGTTCCTCCCTCCCACCTCAGGAATACCTCCCTCCCTCCCTCCCTCTCCTCCCCCAGATCCTGAAGGTCAGCTCCTGGTGAATGATCTCTCATTCTGCTGAGTCCACCAAACGCTGGAGCAGTGTGGCGCTGCGCTGCGACCCGTTCGGCCACTGACGTCCATAAACCAAACCGGGAATGACAGGTGTCGCTGGTCCCCTCCGCCTCCCCTCCGCCTCCCCTCTGGCTTCTCTCTGCCTCACCCACTTTTCCTCCTTCTCTTTCTTTTTTCCCACCATGCACCCCCTCTCTCTCATTCCGTGTTGATTTATGGTTTATTGTTCCTTGTCGTGTTTCAAGGTCGCTGCTAACGCGGGCCAAACTAGGCCCAGGAGGGGTGTCTTTCAGCATACCTGCCAGGGAGCCGCCAACACGGCTGTAGCTGTCGCCAGAGCTCCTTCTGCCACAGAAAAGGCTGAAATGAGAATGAGGGTCCCACAGACTCCCCCCAACACCCTCCCTCCAGGGTTCATGAACTACATCATCAGGCTAAGAGGTGGTGCTAATCAATACCAATAGTGTCAGAAGTTACTATCAGCGCTGCACTTTTTGAAAAACACACAAAGCTGCTGTGTTGTTGTCGGACTACAATCTTTTTCTGCTTGTTTCCTCTCTTTTTCTTTGCATTATGGGTAATTGCCCCTAAAGACAGGGAAAGTAGTGGGAGCAAAGGAGCACTAAAACAAAAAAACACGCTCACTGCGGCAGACGTGGTTCCTCCCTGAACTGTAGTCAATGAAAGAACGATCCATCATGGGGCTCCCAGGGGAGACGGAGACATCTAAATAGAAATTAGCAGGACGCTACCTGGAGACAGATCTGTGCTCCGCCGGTGGATGGTAGGTGGGAGAGAAACGGGGGGGGGGGGGGGGACTTACAATTCAACTCTGTTAGAGTGTGTGTGTGTGTGTGTGTGTGTGTGTGTGTGTGTCCTAGTGGCGTTCTGTTTCTAAAGGATCTTAGTTGTTTCCTCGTTCACTCTGAATCTCTCTACTACTAAATGGAAACTGTCAGGGCATTAGCATCTGTGATGGGCATCAAGAGAAGAGTGTGTGGTGGAGGGGATTGTCTGTGTGTGTTTATATGTGTGTGTGTGTGTGTGTGTGTCTTTCTCCACACAGACATGCATACAAATGTCCATTGAAGGCTCGTATCGGTGCAGAGAGCTATCATTAGGGCTTTAATTGAGTGTGTGTGTGTGCGTGTGTGTGCACCCACGCGTGCTCATGAGAGTTATAGTCTCAGTGTGTGGCAGACGGTGCACTTAAGCAGAGCCATGATGTCTATAAGGCCTTCCTTTACTAAACCTACACCATGACAGGAGATGATGTTGACAATGGGGAGGAAGAGGAAGGAGAGGTGGCGAGTGTGTCTGTTTGTCTGTATAATCTGGTCATTTGTGTATGTGTGTGTACTTGCATTTGTGTGTTTTACCGTACAGTAAATTCAGTTTTGAGATTCTCCAGGAGAGAATATGTGGTCGACCAGATATTATATTGTTGGTGGATGTTGACATGCAGATGATACACCGAACTTTCCCAGATGGGAAGGGGATGACTTCCTTTCATTTCATAAAGTGATTTTGGCTCATTAGGAGGATTTGGGTGGATGTCTAGTAACTTGTACTGCTGGAAAACTGGGCATTTTAATCCATTTTACTGATGATTTTAACAAAGTGGTTTTTGTGTCTAATCTAGTTGTGTAACTAATGAACCTTAAAATGTGGCCTGAAATGGTGACGCACCAACTCTACATTTCCCTCGTTGCATTATAATTACTTAACCAGCATTGTTACTTCACTGTATTGCTCATATTCTTTGCTTTGCTGTTTATTTGATTACATGATTCAGTTCAGGTGTTGACATCCAGTCTCAGATCGTTTCATTTTCATTTTAACATCTCAGATATTTAGTGTGTTAGATCCCACAGAGAAATCACCAAAAATATACCCACACACCTCCAGCAGCTGTTGGCCTTTCACACAAGCTATAAAAACACTTAACTTTTGATGTTGGTGATCTGTTTCTCCCCGTTGTGTTCACTAACATCAGGTTTTTTTTTAACTAGTGGTCATACATCATTACAATGAGAAGCAGGAAATGGCACAGAAAGTCTTCAAACTCCTCTGTGACTGTGAGTGGATGACTGCTGCAGCACAGGGTTGATCAAGGGTCACCTCAAACTTATGCTTCCTCCTCTCTGTCTCTCTCCCTTCTTCTCTCACCAGCACACAATCTCACACACACCAGTTGGAGGTTAAATTAAAGCAGAGGGGAAACCTACATGTCAAGAAAGGGAAGAATTTTACAGTAAAGTTTACCTTGTCATGAACGCAGTCCTGCAGAAGGAATTCATTTTTCCTTTTGGTGAGCTGCTGGGTTCAGTGTTGCTCTGGAGTCGGATATTAAGTGTTCGTTGCCATCAACATATCAGCTGAACTCAGTATAAAATATTACAGGAGTCTGGGAACACCATGCAGAGGAACTGGAACCGAACGCAACACAAAACACATTTTAGTTCTGTGTTTGTGCTTCAATGAGGAGACGTCAGCTGGAACTGAATAATTACAACAGAGGAAGATTCTCCATCAATCTGAAGCATCTTCATCAAGCATACATCCATATAAAGATCATAGAGACAAACATAGAGAAAATGAAAATTATTGACAGTGAACATTAACATATACATTAATACATATACACATATACATATATATACCATATATGTGATCCTCACAGCGGCTCCTTTCTCTGTGCTCTACGACACACACATATCTGGGTTTGGTGTGGTGACGGTGGCCCGTCTCACTGACAGGCTGTGATCTGTAAGAATCAATGGCTCAAGCCAACAGCCAGGAAGAAGATGCTGTCTTAGCCCGAGTCAGCACTCTCTCTCTCTCTCTGGCTGTCATTTGCTTTGTATCTGCTCCCTCTTTCTCTTCCTCTTTCTCTTTCTCTTTCTCTCACACACACACATAACATCAGAAGTACCTCGACTTGCTTTGGTAAAACCTGCACTGTCCTGAGTCTTACTTTGGTCAAGGTGATTGGTTACAGTCTCCCTCTATTGGCACAGCAACCTTACTGCAGGCGCTACTAAATACCTGATGAGCACCACTTTAACCTGTAGTTCATGCATGGTTTAGTGTGTTCTTTACATATTAGGAGTACTCATATAAATATTGAAAGAAAGAGCAAAAGGGACAAAGGAGTGAGATATTTGGACAAAAGAGCAGAGTTGGAGAAACAAGGAATAGATGATCAAAAAAGTATAAAAAAGAGTAGACAAATAGAGGATGGATAAAAAGACGTGTATAACGTGTAAACCATATTCTGTGACATGAGAAGGACATGACACCCAGGCTGTCCTGAGCCAGAGTCAGCAGTATTTTAACCTGTACAGAGTATAGCTGGTTGAATCCTGTCATGTCAGGTTTCCATGTTCGTGATAGATTCTTGTCTCCTTCTGGCTCGAGGCTCAGTGGATTTCCTCCGTCTGATATTCACAAGTTCTTTTTTGACGACATATCCATTTTCCTCCCGCCCCCTCCGGTCCCACCGTACCAGTGTTTGCAGCCCTCCATCCATCCACATTATCCAGCATAATGCAGCAGATACCTGCCTGTCTCCCCAAGGAGAGAGCCTCCAGTAGAGCCACGGGACGTCCAAAGGTCCGAGGAGTACATTCCTCTGTGACTGAATGTGGGTCTTCATACTGGAGGGTCGAGCATGGTCCAAACTGTATGTTCTGTCTACCAAGTTATATTAATTAAAACCCATAAACCCTGAGACCCTTCTTGCTGCCATCTGTGACCCCTGGACTGGAGGAAACAACACTCTTTCTGTCTCTGCTTGTTTGTTCACGCTAATATGATGGAAATGTCTTTATCGTCATGGTCTTTGTTCTTCCTGAGTTGTGTTTTATGGACTCAACCAAAAGGATTATTTTCCTGGACTGTTTTCAGTGATCTCATTGGTCCTCCTGTAATTTAAATCCTTTTTTTTCTCTATTGCATTTTATAAGCTCAGTGGGGAGTTTGACCTTAGTATGAAAATGACACAATGACACAACATATAGGACAACATATAGGATAAATACAAATATAACAAGAAAAAAAGACCCCATAAAAGCTCATCAAACCGCTTCTGTAATGTCAACTACAGGCAGGAACTGCAGTTTTCTTATTAGCCCGGTTTTTAGCTGTTTCTTTTAGAAATTAGAAATCTGCTGATTTTATTTGATTAGCTCATGTTTGCATGTTTGTGACCATGGATGTACAGACGACTGGAGTACTTTGATTACTTCTCAGGGTATATTTTCTATGATTTATAGACGTGGAGGTAATGATATCCTCTCTCACGCCCCGCCTGCATCTGTGTCTATCACAGCCCATATTGTGTTATGTCCCCATGTTTAACATGTTGTTCCAGCATGATGAGCTAAATAACAGAGCAGCACAGTGCAGGTAATACTCCATTCAACACTGATCTCAACGGGGCTTAAAGGACCAGTCTGTATGTGGCAAATAGAAATGGAAATATGTTTACAACAGATAGAAACAGTGTCGGTTTGTTCTTAGTATTAATATAATGGCTCTTTATTAAACAGATTGACTATATTGACATTAAAGTTCATCACAGTTGACACTGATAATTCACTGTGTTTATACAGCACAGGGAGAGCAGAGGACCCGGGTATCAGTACAGAGTTATAGAGTAGTTTATTTGATCTCCAACGAAGCACCAATCTAATCTAATAAGTAATTTTGTGCCACATCTTCTAACCCAGACACCAGCATCAGCAATAAAGGGAGGGATTTACAATGAGAGAAGACAGAGGCATCACAGAGAAGTGAGTCTCTGTTTGAAGGAGGAGCTGATGGCAGAACGAGAGGTAACATCTCGAAGGCTGAGGTGTGGCTCGGAGGGAGAGGAGGAAGATGGGAAGAGAGGGAGGAGTGGAAAAACACTTAGAGAGATTAAACACAGCGGGATGAGTGAGGACTCTGTTTTTATGTGCGTGTGTCTGCAAATGTTCTGCCGTGTGTGTGTGTGTGTGTGTGTGCGGTACAGACAGCGTTTTGGATCAGTTTCAGGTCTTGCCTGGCAATCCATTATGGATTAGTGGTGGGTCGGCCCTGTTTTTATTACGTATGGAATCTATCATTAATGGACATCTAGAGGACTTCATAGGTATTCAATGAGAAAGACATCACTCCACTGTCAGCACTAACAGTGTTTGCCTCAGTGGTGCTCGGTGTTGTGGAACCAGGAAACGGTGTTAAACTACTATTATTGGGACAAAGAGTGATACCGGGACTGGGTTATTCCATTCATCACATCAGCAGGAACACACTGATATACCAGAGCAGGTAGAATTAAGTGTGTGTGTGTGTGTGTGTGTGTGTGTGTGTGTGTGTGTGTGTAACTTCAACCCTCTAACCTTAACAGCGTGATCATTTTACCCCAAACCTCGATCCTCCCCTCAACCGCAGCGTTGTCACATCAATATATTTTGACAGTGATGTGTAACAGTTTTAGAAAACCCAAATCATGACGTCCTGATGATTACTGCTGACTAGACTAGATTAGAAAATGCTCCTATGTGTCATTCTGGAGACACATTGGTCAAATGTCATATTTGCAGAAGATCCTGAAGAAACGAGCCAATCACATCACGTGTGAATGAAAGGTGCTCCGATGCTGTATCAATGGACCAATTGGAGGCGTTATAAGAGCTTCCACCAACACTGCTATTCATGTTTAACTGGGCCAAGTTAGGCAGAGAGCCTGGTCTCTGCAGTGGTTGGCAAGATTTCTTTAATAACTGTAACTTTAGTTGGAGCTGAATTAGACAACGTGCTGATGGTCTATTGAGCCTGTTATAGTACAACCTTAAAAAACGACTGTTCAAGAGGAAACTGTGGTTCACAGCCTCGAGGTTTGTCCAAGCCTGGACCTAAATGCATGGATGTTTCAATAGTGAATAAGAAGAGGATACGAGTGTAGAGAATACTACTTTTTCATCATCATCAGTAAAGGAATTGAAAAGGGGGAGGTGGGCGTGTGGGGAGCCTCTGGTGGAGGTTCTTACTATTCAGTGGTGGGAAGAAGAAAAACAAGATGAGTAGGTTTAGGAGAACTTATCGATTGCAGCTCGGCTAAGGGAGAGCGGGGATAAAAACTATTAGAAAATGCCATCAGGCTGTTTAAAAGAATGGCCTTGGCTAAAGTTTATCATGGCACATTGTTACCTTTGAGGCTATTGCACTTTGTGACAAGTCATATACCGAGGACCGAGAGGTTTTTCAATTATTCCCACCAATTTGGAATAATGTAACTGTGACCCGGAGCCGTTTACGATGAAGCCGTTATTACAGGAGAAAGCAAAGACTGAGTGCAGACGGAGGCAAAATGCAGAGCAGGGTGTTTTTTTGTACCCTTGGATTGCCCTAATTATACAGAGCATTGATTTTACAATGCATCCATGGATTGATTAGAAGAGCCCTGCACCTCCCTGAAGGAAGGAGGGCTCTGCTCCCTGGTCTCCTACTCACTCGTCCTCTGCTCCCTTCTGCTTTAATTGCACCTGTTTCCTGTCCTTTCAAATCAAATCAAATCAAATCAAATCAAATCAAATCAAATCAAATTTTATTTATATAGCCCAAAATCACAAAATACATTTGTCTCAGAGGGCTTTACAATCTGTACAAGGAGTGACACCCTCTGTCCTTAGACCCTCGATTCGAGTGAGGAAAAACTTGCCCACCAAAAAACCTTTTAACAGGAAAAAAAGGTGGAAGAAACCTCAGGAAGAGCCACAAAGGAGGGATCCCTCTCCCAGGACGGACAGACGTGCAATGATGTCACATGTACAGGACAAATCAACACACACATATTGTACACTCCACATATTGTACAATGAATAATAATGAATTACAGTTGATGATAAGAATAGGTTACAATGAATGATGAATTATTACAGTAGCAGCAAATCATTACATAACTATAAGCTGTAATGGGGATATGGCAACAATGATGACGGCGACAACACATGCAGTAGACGCCACGCAGGACCACAGCAGCAGACAAAGTCCACAAGAACCTGCTGGGCGAGAGAGCACAGAAACTCCGGGGAAGAAGTTTAATTAGTAACATGATAGATAGATGGATTAGATAGATGGATAGATAAGGAGAGAGAGAGAATGAGAGAGAGAGAGCGAGTATGTGAGTCCCCCAGCAGTCTAGTTCTATGGCAGCATAACTAAGGGATGACCTGAGCCAGCCCTAATTATAAGCTTTATCAAACAGGAAAGTCTTAAGTCTACTCTTAAAGGTGTTGATCGTGTCTGCCTCCCGAACACAGAGTGGTAGTTTATTCCACAGAAGAGGAGCTTGATAGCTGAAAGCTCTGGCTCCCAATCTACTTTTAGACACTATAGGAACCACAAGGAACCCACCATCCTGGGAGCGCAGTGTTCTAGTGGGGTGGTAAGGTACTATGAGCTCTTTTAAATATGATGGTGCCTGACCATGAAGAGCTTTGTAAGTTAGGAGAAGAATTTTAAATTCTATTCTAGATTTAACGGGTAGCCAGTGCAAGGAAGCCAAAATGGGAGAGATGTGATCTCTGATTTTGGTTCCTGTCAGAACACGTGCAGCAGCATTCTGAATCAGCTGCAAACTCTTAAGAGACTTATTAGAGCAGCCTGATAGCAAAGAGTTACAATAGTCCAGCCTAGAAGTAACAAATGCATGGACTAGTTTTTCTGCATCCACTTGAGAAATGATGCGTCTGATTTTGGCAATGTTACGCAAGTGGAAGAATGCAGTCCTCGAAAGTTGTTTTATATAGTTATTAAAGGACAAGTCTTGATCAAAAACAACTCCAAGATTTTTTACGGTGGAGCTGGAGGCCAGGGTGATCCCATCTAAGGCTAAATCTCTGGAATGATAGTTTCTAAGGTGTTTGGGTCCTATTAGGAGAACTTCAGTTTTTTCTGAATTTAGCTTCAGAAAATTGTGGGTCATCCAATTTTTTATGTCCTTAATGCATGCTTGAAGTCTAGTCAAGTGATTGGTTTCATCAGGCTTGATCGATAAATATAATTGGGTGTCGTCAGCATAACAGTGAAAGTTAATAGAATGATTCCTAATAATGTTCCCTAAGGGAAGCATATATAAACTGAAAAGAAGTGGCCCTAATACAGAACCTTGTGGGACTCCATGAGAAACTTTGGTTTGCATGGAGGATTTATCATGAACATGAACAAACTGAGAACGGTCTAGGAAATATGACTTAAACCAGCCTAGGGCGGTTCCTTTAATGCCAATTTGGTATTCCAGTCTCTGTAAGAGAATCTGATGGTCAATGGTGTCAAATGCGGCACTAAGATCTAATAGGACAAGTACAGAGATGAGTCCTTTGTCTGATGCCATTAGGAGGTCGTTTGTAACTTTAACTAGTGCGGTCTCTGTGCTATGATTTACTCTAAATCCTGACTGAAACTCCTCGAATAAACTGTTTGTGTGGAGAAAGTCACATAGTTGGTTGGCTACGGCTTTCTCAAGTACCTTAGAGATGAAAGAAAGGTTTGATATTGGTCTGTAATTGGCTAAAACCTCTTGATCTAGAGTTGGTTTTTTAAGAAGAGGCTTAATCACAGCTATTTTAAAGGACTGTGGTACATATCCTGATAATAAAGACAGATTAATCATATTTAATAAGGACGGGCTAACTAAAGGTAATACATCTTTAAGCAGCCTGGTTGGGATGGGGTCTAAGAGACAGGTTGACGACTTAGATGAAGTAATTATTGTAGTTATTTGTTTAATGTCGACGGGAGAAAAGCAGTCTAAATATATGTCAGATTTTATAGCTATTTCCAAACTTGCTGTATCTGAAATCAGATGACTGCCTGATGAGGGCAAAAGGTGATGAATTTTGTCTCTAATATTTATAATTTTATCATTAAAGAAGCTCATGAAGTCATTACTAGTTAGGCTTAAAGGAATAGATGACTCAATAGAGCTGTGGTTCTCTGTTAGCCTGGCTACAGTGCTGAAGAGAAACCTGGGGTTGTTCTTATTTTCCTCAATTAATGAGGAATAATAGGCTGTTCTGGCATTACGCAGAGCCTTCCTATAAATTGCAAGATTATCTTGCCAGGCTAGGCGAGATTCTTCCAGTTTAGAGGCACGCCATTTACGTTCAGATTTACGTGCCTCTTGCTTTAATTTGCGAGTGTGCTGGCTATACCATGGTGCTAACCTCCTCTGTTTTATTGTCTTCTTTTTCAGAGGTGCAATAGAGTCAAGAGTTGTCTGTAATGACTCTGTAGTATTATTAACGAGCTGATCTATGTGTGAGGGGCTACAGGAAGCCGCTAAGTCCTCTGTAACATTAAGACATGGCATTGAATTTAATACTATAGTAATTGTTTCCTTAAATTTGGCTACAGCACTGTCAGATAAACATCTGCTGTAGGAGTTTCTGAAAGAAGGCTTATAGTCCAGTAGTATGAACTCAAAGGTTATTAGAAAATGGTCAGATAGAATAGGATTATGTGGAAATACTATTAGATGATCAATTTCAATGCCATATGAAAGTATAAGGTCAAGAGTGTGATTCAGACAATGAGTCGGTTTGTTTACACTCTGACAGAAGCCAATTGAGTCTAACAATGAGATAAATGCAGTACTAAGACTATCACTATGGTTGTCGACATGAATATTAAAATCACCTACAATAATTACTTTATCTGATTTAACGACCAAGCCTGATGCAAATTCTGCAAATTCAGATAGAAATTCAGAATAAGGACCTGGAGCTCGATATAATATAACAAATAATATTGGCTGTAATGTTTTCCAGGTTGGGTGAGTCAGGCTAAGAACGAGACTTTCAAATGAATTATAATTTAGTTTAGGTTTAGGATTAATGAGTAAACTAGAGTCAAATATGGCTCCAACTCCACCACCTCGACCAGTACTTCGAGGAATATGAGTATTACAATGACTGGGGGGAGTGGATTCATTTAAACTAACATATTCATCCTCCTGCAACCAGGTTTCAGTGAGGCAGAATAAATCAATATCATAATCAGATATTAATTCATTTACTAAAACAGCTTTAGAGGACAAGGACCTAATATTCAGGAGTCCACATTTAATTATCTTGTTTTGGACTCTTGGAGATGTTGATTTAATTTTTATCAGGTTTTTATGATTTACTCCTCTTCTGTTTGTTTTATCTTTAAATAATGCAGGTGGACGGGGGACAGACACAGTCTCTATACTAGATGGTTGGGTGGGCAACTGCTCTAATGGAGGCGCAGAGAAGCGTGTAAGACTGCAGCTCTGCATCCTGGTCTCAACTCTGGATTGTCATGGATTTGATCGACTAATAAACTTGACCATGTTTCTAGATATAAGAGCTGCTCCATCCAAAGTGGGATGGATGCCGTCTCTCCTAATCAGACCAGGTTTTCCCCAGAAAGGTGTCCAATTATTTATAAAGCCCACATTATTATCTGGACACCACCTCGACAACCAGCGGTGAAATGACGACATGCGGCTATACATGTCATCACTGGTTACATTGGGTAGGGGACCAGAGAAAATTACGGAGTCCGACATTGTTTTTGCATATTCACACACCGATGACACATTAACTTTAGTAACTTCCGATTGACGTAACCGGGTGTCATTACCGCCGACGTGAATAATAATTTTATTATATCTCCTCTTATCTTTAGCCAGCAGTTTTAAATTAGATTCAATGTCGCCCGCTCTGGCCCCCGGGATGCATTTAACTATGGTCCCCGGTGTCGCTAACTTCACGTTTCTTAAGATTGAGCTGCCAATGACCAGAGTTGTCGCTGAGTGGGGAAAATCGGTTTGATACGTGTAGTGGTTGGTGGTGTACCGTAGGCTTCTGTTTGGGGCTATGCCTCCTTCGAACAGTCACCCAGCCTCCCGGCTGCTCGGGAACTACCGGGGGACGGCTAGCTACAGCTGCCTTCGGTGGTACCGCACCGGCTACAGGGGACTTGCTAACTGATTTTTCGGTGGTGCGGTACCGTGCCTCTAAGTCGCTAACCCTCGCCTCCAGAGCTACAAATAAATTACATTTTATGCATTTACCATTTTCGCTAAAGGAGGACGAGGAGTAACTAAACATCTTACACACAGAGCAGGAGAGAGGAGAAGAGAGAGTGGGAGATGAGAGAGAAGCCATTTTCTAGCTAGGCTAGCTAGTAAGTCAGACAGCGAACTGATAAAAACTATCGAACTGTGGTTGCTAAAGTTAAGAGACCTGTCCGTGTACAAACAGAACAAGTCTATGTGGTGGTGCAAAGTTGTAAAAACACTCGCCAATGTGAGGAATATATGACAATATAACTAGGTGAGTAGAACAGAGAGCACCGTGTCAGTAACACCAGTAACCGGAAGTGACGGAATACGCTTACCGTAAAGCTTTCTTTTCCTTTCTTCTCATTTCATGTGGTCATTGTTTTCCTCGTCTTCCTTTCCCGTTCCTTTCAGGTATTTCTTTCTCTGATCTCTGCTCCGATACTTCCTGATGCAGAATCCACTGAAGATGCAAACATCCTCCTTGACCTTTGAAGCTGGTTTTAAAGTCAGTGGTTAACTAGACTCTCACCACTGACACCAACAGCACCTGCTGCTTCATCATTGTTGTAGAAATCTCTACCGGCATCTGAATCTAGTCGCAGCGCCTGCGTGTCTGTGTGTGGAGACATCGTAGCCCTTAAATTTATAAAAACATCTTCAGTAACGTGATGCATTTCTGAGTGAAACTGAATATGATGGTAGTTGAGTCACTGGAAGGATCTAATCGGTCATGTTGTTCGATCAGCAGGATGAGTGGAGTCGAATTAATGAATTAGACTTCAACCACATCGTTTGGAAAGTTTCATATTAGCTCCCACTTCCTGCTGGTCAGATAGCAGCAATCAGCCTCACTTCATGCAGAAAGCAGGCTGATCTGAGCTGCTCCTCATCCAGCTGCTTCTCATCCAGCTGCTCCTCATCCAGCTGCTCCTCATCCACCTCCTCACTCCCATGAAAACACTTGTTTCTCTACCCTTCCATCACCTCACTCACTCCCTCCCAAAGTGTGTAATAAGCTGTTCCTGTCAGACAGGAGGGAGGCTGAACAGAAACCAATATAAAATGAAAGACAGAAATGCCGAGATGATGATGTTTATCTTATAATGAAGAGATGAGTTTAAGGGACCACAGTCAGATTGGAAGGATCAATCGCTGAGGGCAACAGGGGAAAGCGGAAAAAATAGTAGTGCGGGAACCGAGAGACGAGTGTGTTTAAAAATCAATTACACAGTAAATATGACACGAGTCAGCAACGACGCCCTCAGGGGAACCCAGGAAATATGTTCCTGCCTGCATGGCGGTAAATCTGCTCTCCCTACAAATGAATTACTAATTTTATGTACAGGAGTGGGAAAGAAAAAAACACATCCCGTGTGTGTGCTGCTTGTGTACACAAGCCATAACTCCCATGAGGGAGTATTATTAATTGATGAAGCAGAGTGAAGGAAGTTTTCTTTTTCTGCTGAGGGAGAGGGACAGAAGAAGAAGAATGGAGCACAGACCCGCTGGTACCTCTGATCTTTGGGAGTGTCAGCAGGTCGGCAAACAAAAGGAAAACGCTGCAGCCGCCACCGCTTTGAACCACAACCGAGAGAAGTGGACGAGAGGACGGGAAGGAAGACGAAGGCAAGGCCAGGGACAAGCGTTCATAGGAAAACTAACGGCATGATGTGTAATGGAAGATGAAAGAGCACCAGAGGACATATTTGAACATTTGACCATGGACAGAGAAGCTATAAAATAAACAGAGGTTGATAATAACAGTTTCATCCCACCAAGAGCATTACTTTCATCATTTTTGAACAATGATGGAGCTCTATTATTATACTTATATTACACAATGTGTCAGATAAGCATGACACAAAATAGTTATGAATATAGTGGAAAGAGTGAAAGATTAAAAAGTGCATGGTCTGTGGTACGAACGCTGTCCAGGTCATTTTAAAGCATTTTCACCAGCTCTGCATTTCCCCTGTAGTCTTCATCTGGCTCGGCTCGGCAGGGCAGCAGTGTTGGGTCGGGTCCTAATGAAGAGCATTGATCCTTGTTGGGTTATGAGCAGGCTTTAGTGGGTGTGTGGAGATGTTAATAAGCCTGGCCTTATTCCGGAGGAGCTTTAATTAGCCTGTTGGAAATGTGCTTACGGGGCGCACTGTCACTCTGTTGTGGCACACACACACACACACACACACACACATAGAGGAGGTCGCACAGAAGCAAATGCAGGCAAGGGCAGCTGCACACATTTATTCTCTCACACACACACACACACATATGTACAGTATAGTCGCTCATTTCATGGACCACTGAGATGGTGATCAAAACAACATTCTCCATTTATTCAATTAATAGTTTCATTAGCGCGTCAGGCGGTCACGCCACCCACACACACTCGTCTTCATCTGCTGTTTAATCCTCACCCTCTTCGTCACCGCCCTCCTCTAACTGTCTGCTTCTTTCACTTTGTGTGATCAGACACCAACCCACCCTGAAACTCTGACACTGCATCTAAAATCACAAATATCTGAAGCCTCATTTGTGAGTTTTAATATATTTATCATAGTAAATATTATACATACTGAACAGCAGCATGTTAGTATTGTTGTTGTGAGGATGTTGAAGCATCACAGAGCAGGTCGCAGTAGGTCGCAGTAGACTCCATGTTATTGTTATTAAAGACAGTAACTCCTTGAAAGTCCCTCAATCACATTATCTGTCTTATATATCATCACCAGACTGTCAATACTTCGAGCCCTCACATCTTCAGACGCTGTTACTTTGAACAATTGGTGTGGACGTTGCAGCCTCACTGAGAGAAAGCTGCTGATGCTGCTGAAAAGCATTTCTTTATCAAAGGAATGAGACACTTTGGTAAATCTACTTAGATCCTCGTATGGAGCATCTGAAGGGACAAAGGTTTTATTTCAGATCGCTCATGCCGTGTCTGTCTCTTCTCTTCTGTTAAACTTTAATCCAAAGTTTATTGAATAAAGAGTCACACAGTTACACAGACTGTATTTACTGTCTTTATAAAACCACAGCACTGACAAAGATCAATCTGAATAATGCCAGTCTAACCAAATCTGCAGCATTAAATGTGAATATAAATAAATATAAAATATTAAAAAACATTGTGTCCACATCTGTGATGGAAGAAATGGACACAAATAAATCATATTAACTATTATTTGAATCTGAAAAATATCTTCCAGCTACTTTCATGTATTTCATGTATTTTAGAAAAGTGTTTAAACTCAGAGTCATTCAGTCAAACAGCTTCAGTATCGTTCTTGTAGGATTCGAGTGTTTCTCATTGAACAGTAGCAGCATCGTCTCATCAGATAAAAGTCTCCGTATCTCCCAGCAGGGATCAATAAGTTGAGCTCTTCTCTGAAACAAGTCAACTGCTCTCAACAGGCTGCACACACACGGCTGCTGTGATGACGAGGAACCAGATTCAACACGAAGAAGAGTTTCATCTTGTGCTGGTAGGAGTGTGTGTATAGATGCTCTGTCCCGTCCCTCACGACAGGAGACACTACTGTCCCGTCCCTCAGGACAGGAGACACTCCTGTCCCCTCCCTCAGGACAGGAGACACTACTGAAACACACAGCAGCAGCCTCGTGTGTGTGTTGGAGAGCAGGCAGTGAAGCTCATCATATCAACATCTCTCTTCAGCTTTCTTGGATCATTTTCTTATATTCTAAAACTGAGAAGTTTAACCGAAGCTCAGAGGACGCCTCAGCAGTGGCCCGTCCGCTTCAAACCTGTGAGAAAAGCAGAGACAAACGCATGAATACAGAAATGAATTGTGGGAAATAATCAGAAGTAATCTAGCTTTGGCAGAAAATTGCGTGTCCATATAGGACCCATTTAAACTCACTGGATAATGAAACAGTTCAGTTATTATCTGTAAATTCAACACAAGTAGGCACATATAAAGTCATATGATACAGAAACACACACTTTAGAAAAAGAAAAGAAAAAAGCCCGGTGACTGGATGTTTATTGCTGAAATGCATCTTGGGAGTCGTAGTTGACTTCTGATTTTTGTAGTGATGAAGTATTTCAGTTCTCCAGCTGTGTGTCGGGATATTGAGATTTTTACTTGTGGAACCAGAAGCGTCTGAACTGTCCCCCAACATCACAACACTATCAATATTTTAAGACTCTAAGGCAGATAGTGTAGTTTACAGCTGTTGGTCCGGTCCCGGGTCTGTGAAGGTCTCGATGTTGTTCACATGCTGACCTCAGTACTGTCCGAGAATAGCTACCTGGGCAGCACCCCTAGAGCCACACTCTAATAAACAGCATGGGGATCTCTAGGACAGCGTGCACACACACCTCCTGTCTGTCTGCTCCTCTCTCTCTCTTTATAACAAGCTCAAATTTCCCTCATGCAGAAACTCCCTGTAGTCAAAAACAGCTTTGGACAGCAAACCTGAACGGCCCAGAGCTGCAAGGACACACTGCTGAAAATTCGATGAAGCATTTATTAATAGACGTGAGTTTGTCTATGTATGCACTCTATACTGTGCCTGTACATAAATTGCTTACAATTCTTGGAGGATTGTAGAAATAAAGTAAAAATATGATTACATGAAATAAAAAAAACTGCATTTTGTCTTGTGCAGTAAATTGACAAACTCCAGAAAAATGCATTTCTTTCTCTTCCCACACACACACACACACACTCACACACACACACAACTCAAACTTCTCAATCTATCTCTCCGTCACACACACACACATGCACACACCTGAGTGGGGTGCCGTAGTGCCTCGAAGGCCCACTTAGTGGCTGTGTGGATTTGATGAGAAGGGCCTTTTGCTTTATTTAGTGAAGTGCTGCCTAATATGATTATGGTCAGCACGCCTCCTGCTCTCTCACACACTGGGAGCTGTTACCGAAGTCCCTGATGACCGACACCTTCCTGCAGAGAACGACAGGAAGAGGCAACGAGAAAGATGGACCATAAAAACCTGAACTGAGGTGAAATATCTCAAGTGTAAAATCTGCAATTTGCAAGCAACATTTTTAAGAAGGATATACTTGACCTATTCAGGTAAAACAAATGATCAAGTGTGCATTCAGGCATAACTGATCACCTGTCATTGTCCCATGGAGGTCACATTTAATAGGATATTGGCAGTCAGCAGCTTTGATGTCCGCAGCCAATGAGGAGCGAGCGTTAAGCATTAAAAGATGCAACAAAGCTCAGCCGTTTGGCGTGTGACTGTACACACTGCTGTTCATATTACATAGTGACAATCACATCACACAGGACAGTTTTACAAGTGTGAGGCTTATCAAAGATCACTCAGAAACGGGATGGTTAAGTAGAGCTGCGTGCTGTATGTCATGAGAGTAAATGAACACAAACAGCAATGATTTCAATCATTTAGTGCAGATGAGAGTGTAACATTATATCTGAAGAACAGATCAAAAACACACAGACACCAACAGAGAGAGATGTTTAAATCATGTTCACCAGAAATAAGCATTAAGGTTTCATCTCACTGCTGTGCTGTGGATAAAACACGGTCACATCCCTCCACGCCGTGACCTAAGAACAATTCACTAGTGACTGATTCCTGCTGCAGGAAATTATCTTGTCATATTCTTATTCTGTGGATGTCTTAATTCTGACTGATTTTCCCCCAGAAATGTCCCGCTCCAGCCCAGCAGCCCAGCAGCACTGCAACACTTCAGCAGCTAACGGACCTCTTCCCTGTTATAACGGTAAATATACAGTAGAGTTGGTCAGAACATTGAGTCCAGAGAAGCTGCTGTGACTTGACTGCAGTCTCTGAGCCTGCAGACGCAGTGCAGGGACCCGTCACAGCCACCCATGAGAACGTCCACACTGCCCCCTTCTGATGGTTGTCTGTACAGCATCTCCTGCACGTGGCAATAAAAGCTCACTATTAAGTGTGTTGGTGTAATGATCACAGTTTATAATATAGTTAATCAAAGAGCACAATCCAATTAAAAGTTTTAAAATGTGTCTAAAAGAGCCGAACCTTTGTGTTGAACTGTCTCTGTCTGTGTTTGTGTTTGTGTTTGTGAGCCGGAGATAAGAGAAGCCAACGGTCAGCATAATTACTCAGGTAAAACTGATGCAGGTGATAGCTGTTATAACCTCAGCTAATGATTAGAGGGGTGGCTCTATGATCAACAGTATCCGTATCTAACCACGTATGAACACACACACACACACACACTGTGGTTGCTCATTTCCAGTTTTTATTTTTATTAATATTATAATATTTGTGTTATTATGCTGATAAATCAGTGTTGCTGTGAGAAGCTCATGAAACATGTTTGATGAGTTTAATGTGTGTTTCTGTGACTGTGCTTGTTTTCTATATGTAGCTCTACCTCAAGGTCAGTCAGGCAAGTATTGCCCTGTCTGCTATCAGCTCTGTGTGTTTGCCTCTGTGTGTGTGTGTGTGTGTGTGTGTTTAAGCCATATGAATATAAGCCATATATGAATGTGTTTATGTACAAGCACACTTGGCTGAGCTTTCTCTATAAGCGACGGAGAACGAGACACATGTAGGAGGCAGAGATGTGGGAGTCCTGGAAAACTCAGCAACAACAAAAAATCTTTATTAATTTAACATTTTTATGGAAACAGAGGTCAAAAAAGTCACACATAAGCAACCACACCTTGAATTATCATCAGACTTTGATTCAAATATTGCTGCTTAATTCTAAACCAAACAGCACAACGCTGCTCTTAATTTAAATAACTCGGTCACTCATAGTAAGAAGATGATTGAGAAAAAGAGGATTTTAGGACCTTTAGGAGACGTACAGTAGTTCACAGACCAGAGGAGGGACAGAGACTGAAGTGGGCAGTTTGAGGAGGGAGTGTAAGAGGAGGGATTGGGAGCACTAGAAGACAAAAGAGAGGCATGGCGTAGGAGGTGTAGTGAGGTGAGCCAGGTAAAGTGCTTACCTGAGCATTCCTACAGCTCCCCAGCGGGCAGGGAGACAGACAAATGTGTGGAGTGGCATTTACTCAAGATAAGAGCAGGTCTGATACCAAAACCCGGACATGTTTGTGTGCATTCAGGCCCTGCAGGTGTGAACCGCTCTTCTCTCTTCCTGGATTGAAGTCATTGCACTGGCACTGCTGGAGAAATTTAGTCTTCTCTCCATCAGGTTCAACCGGTTATTTCTTCATTAAGGATGGTGCAATAGTGTGTCCCTAAATCTGCCAAGGAAGTGCTTCTAAATGTCTCAACCATCAGTGCAAAGTTCAGCTACGGTCATGTTTTCTAGAGGCAGCAGCAGCATGTTTTTTATGTTTTTGAGGTCAACAATGAGCATTCAGGGGTCATAAAATTAGCAAACTGATGATAACTGACAGTAATCACAGCAAACTAATCTAAAGATAGTCAACATTAGCTCACACTGTAAGCTGAGCGCTACTGAAACTCCTCGGTGTAGTGAACTGAGCAAAGGCCTTGTTCAAATGATAACGGTGTTTTTCTCTGCGTCCGGAGGATCTCACATCCTGAATTTGTTCCAGACAAGTTTGTTTCACATCATCGTTATGAGTAAACGAATGGGATGACAGCATCGTCAGGAGAGAGATCACATGCTCATCTAGTGATCACATTACATAAACATGAGTCAATAATTCTGCCCTCCAACACACACACAAACACACATTATCACCGTTCCCTGCACCTTTAGCTCATCTCCTGTGGCTCGTGTTTGTGCTGTTTGACCTTTGAGAGAGCGAAGACAACCTGCATGGATCAATCGCAGCATGAATGACTAATTCTGAGCATAAAAATCATCACAAACACATGCAAATAGCAACATTAGCAGCAAAACACGTATGCACACAAGCCCAGAAACGTACCCTTGGGCCTCTCTCTCTCTCACACACACACACACACACACACGCGCAGGCAATCTCCTCCAACTGCCAGTGTTGTGTGTTTGCCAGCAGCCTGTGTGACAGCTGGTCGCGAGGCTCCTTGTTGTGGGATTGAACCACAGGTAAATGATCTGTGTAAATTGGCCTTTTATGGGACTGTGGGGGAAGATGTTTCACACCCTATTTAACTCTTCATCATTGTTTGGTCAAAAAAAGGCTCAGTCTGTAGGAGATTAAGTAGAGTAATGATAAGTAACAGTGATTCAACATTACAAGGTACAATGAGGCACAGAGAGGGATGTATGTTTAAAGCACCGGGAAATGTCAGCGTCTTTTAGCTGTGAGGACGTAAAATGTCTCCGTCTACTTTAATGCAGTCTTGTATTTGCACTGAACTGTCAAGTCAAGTTCATTTAAACAGGGATGGATTTTTCAATTTATACAACATATGACTGATAAGAAGAAACAAAGTCCACCAAAAATACCATTTAACAGAAGCAAAAGCATCCGGAGGAGCAAAAGAAGAAGAAAAAAACAGGATGAAAAGATACAAGAAGAAGAAGAAGAAGAAGAAGAAGAGACGAGATGCGACTGAAATCCTGCTCGGACACAGCGAGATGACGTCACAACGTGTTTACATATATGGACTAAAAGATTAACTTGCTTTATCATTATTATAACAATTATTTAAAATAATATCATAACAACAACATAACATATCATCATCTAATCAATATGCAACAAAATATTCCTCTAATATCAAGAGAGACACATGAGAAGACGACCACGGAGAAAAACTCTCGTTAAGGACAGAAGTCACTCAAAAACATGTTTTCTCTTCTTTCCAACTCACAGAGGTCATTGAGCTAAATGCTAATGTAACATGCTAACATGCTAACATGATAGACACGCTAATGTCAAGCAGGTAATGTTTATTATTAATGTTTGTTTCATTATAAACAAAGACATGGACACATTATTAACTATCTGACCACCTGACAATGACACCAGATGAAACAGACGTAGACGGGAGGTGCAAAGCTCAACCTCAAGGTGGCGCTAGATGAAATGTCAGATCAGAGTAATGAGAACATCATCCAGGAACCATGAGTGTCTGTGCTGGTCAGTTTGGACCAAAGTGTTGGACTGACATGTCCCCCACCGACATGTCCCCCACTGACATGTCCCCCACCGACATGTCCCCCACCGTAAGCGCCTCTGTAAATAATACAACACAGATAAATCCTCAACAATACTAAATATAATCAGCTGGGCCACAAACACACTTGTGAGTTGAAGGATTTGACCAAACAGGATGAATCACTGCATATTATTTTATACAACGCCATAAAGATAAGTAAGATCAGTAATAATTCATGTTTCCATTGTTTACTTTACTACAAAAAGATGTGTGTGTGTCCACTTCAGCATAATAATCTACATTATCATCCAGCTGCCATAATATGGACTCGAGGATGGAGGAGGATATTCCCACACTGACGGGAGGCGTGTCGAGGATCAGGGCTCGCACCAGTCTAGTGTCTTCTACATTACATTTATATTGCACGACTCAAAACTCTGAAGTGTGTTTGTGTGTATTTCTCAAAGTCAAAGCAGCCTTGTTAATAGAGCTCTGACATATAGTAGAAATCTGTACCATTATATATATATATATATATATATATATATATATATATTTTTTTTTTTTTTATATATATATATATATTTCATACATTTCATACATTCATGGTCCTCAGAGGATGAAGAAGCCTATTGATTGATGAGTTTAGTGCCACATTATTGTTATTGATAGACAATAAAAACATGTTCAATCGACCCATTTCCTGGTAACAAGGACCAGATGATGTCCACACATGAAGACAATGGACCAATGTTTATGATTCATGGTAATGAATCATAAACCACAAGCTCAGTTTTTATTTGTGGAAGACGCTGTGAACAGTAACAGTGTGATTTCAGTCAAGTATGATGTGAAATAATAATCTGCTTTATATACAACACATATTACACCACACACAACACATTATGTGTTTAATGTGTTCAGCAAACACAACATTACCCCGACGTGGTTGTTCAGATCAGAAATAAAACCTTCACACATTGATTTATATGTAAAGAACCTTTGGCAGCATTTAATAAAAGGATATCATGATATGATCATTAATGCAATACCTCAATAACTCTACTCAAACATGCTAATATTGTGTGAGTGTATATTCTGTCCCAGGGCCTGAACCCAGCAGCAGCAGCGGCAGCAGCAGCGGCAGCAGCAGCGGCAGCAGCGGCGGCCCAGATAGGGCCTGACAGGCTGAAATGAAACACACAGATAGGGAAATGGCAGCCAGGCAGACAGGAGCCAGTCTCTCATGGGCGTTGGAGATTAGGCTGACTCCTACTTCACATTCCCCAGCCAGCAGAGCACAAGAGGCGTGTTCAAAACCCCCTAAATCCTTTCTTCCCCTCTATCTCTGCTGTTTGTGTGTGCTGGCATGTTTCTGTTACTCTTTGGTAGGAGTCTGCTGAGGGTGAGTTGTAAGAGAAGGGGAGAAAGTTCACATATTTTGGGATGATCTGAACACAGCATATAGACCAGAGACACAACATAAAGGGAAGAGGTGAGGCCCCTGCCCACCCTGCACGGCTTCACGGGAGAAGCTTGTGCCAGAAAACCATGATTCATTTGGAAAGAAAACATACATCACGGCAAAAGAGATCTGCAGAGCAATTTTACTCCAGTATGACTTATCAGCTATTTGACATGAACATGATGAAAAGGGGCATTAATCTCATGACAGCAAGCACATACACAGTATATGACACACCAAAATGTTCCAAAAACGTTTGAACGTAGGATTAAAATGTAAAAACAAAAAACTGAATATTGACTGGATGAAGGATTATAGCTATATGTAATCTATATTCTCACTGATGCTGAGCCAACAGAAAATATTCACACCGTCCATTTATAAATATTTTAATATTTCAATATCTGAGCATAACGTTGGTGGGAACAATGAGCAGAGCCGCGAGTGTTATAAACACGTTAAAATTACACAAAAAAAGAAAAAGGAATTTATAAAGAAGCACAACTGATGTATTGATATGAAGACATATTTTATTTGTTATACTATCATACCTGTTTAAAACTACATTATAGCGTGTTATAAACCATTTAATAACTCTTAACTTACTATTTGTAAATTATAAATAGGGGAATAATCATATACAATATTTTTTTTTCAGTATTTATACTACAATTTATATAATTTATAGTAACCTTAACCAACCAGTTGACTTCAACAGTAAACCAGTGATGATTTGTTAAAGAGTGAATATGTAATATTTTTCTGTTTATTGGTGAAGTGATAAAAAACACATTAAATCTATTTAGTGTTGTGAAACAATAAAAAATAAGATGATGAGAATCCAGAAAATTAGAACCAAAGTTCATAAAATACATTTAAAAAAGTATTATATAAAGAAATAAGTGGCCATATTTATGTTTTAATGGAACTTTTGTTACGTAATAAAGTTTATTGTTTGATATCAACTCATAAAATAATCTACAGAAATTATATTTTCTTGGTGTTTTTATATCCATCGTTGGCCAGATGGTATAAAAATATATTTACTATTAATATATTAGTGATTGATTAAAAAACATAATTCATGCAGTAGATGGTAAAATAGTTTTATAGGATAATTTAGGACAATATTGATAGATAATAAATGTCACAGAAACAGTTGTGCTCTGGTTCCTGTGACTTCACACACACACACACACACACACTGACTGTAACCATACATCACGTTGTGCTGTCTCTCCAGACCAGAGGAACCTCTGCACATCACTCACATCCAGCCAGAGAAGACAAACGAGATTTGAACCCAGCTCCCTGCGTATGTGAACACAGTCATCAGACATCACGTTGAGAGGAGCAGTGAAGCTCAGAGCTGAAATCAGCCTGCAGATAGCTGCTATCTGAGCCTCACTCCTGTCTAAGTGTCAGCTACTCTGTTAGCCTTCGTCTACGCCGTCACCAGGCCTATCAGAGCTACGGCTCTGCTAACTGGTCATTATGGTTTTGGGGTTGGTTTGAGTTGATAATGCTTATTTAGTGATGAATGAAGACAGAGAAGTTCTTATCTAAAGTGATCATAGCATCAATTTGCACCGCTGACAAGAAATTACAGAAAAACCCTCTAAAACAAGACTTGAAACAGACACACACACACACACACACACACACAGAGAACGTCAGTCTGTTCTTTCATAGACAATAAATACCTTTGTAAAATTCCTAACTTATCTTGCAGACATGTGTATGTAAAATGAAGATAGAGGCTGAAATTCCATTCTAGTCCAAAGAATGCAGCTGTAAAGGACAGTGGTGTCACATCAGAGGGTAATCAGAGTTGAAAGGCATTTCTATCCAGAGACAACGCCTCCCCGGTGGAAAGGCCTGGATCAGTCTGTCCAGAGAAACATGACCAAAAACTGACATAAACAGCAGATATGCGGCCTGCAGCGGGAATGCGCCACATTTGCGGATCCCAGTTTTTATTGACATAACCACAGACTGACCGGGGGGAGCTGTAATAATGCCACGGGCCCCCCGACACAGAGCCGTGTGGAACGCCATGATGGACTGTGTAAATGAGGCTGCGGTGGAGCAGGCCCTCACCAGTCACCTCATTCATAAGGTCGCTATCTGACTCCCGTACTGAGAGACGGGAATTATTCCATGTGCTAAACCATCTTGTGGGCTTTTTCTCAAGGGTGAAAGATTGGGGTTACAGCAGAAGGTGAACACGGAGTCGATGGTTAGAGAAAGTCCATCAAATGTACACAAAGCTTATTGAGGTCATATGAGGGGAAGCCAGTACATTTCATTATTAATCTCATTTTACTACTTTGTCAAAACTTCTGAATAGTTTGAAGTTAAAATGTGTTTAAAGGACCGGTTCTCAATTTTCAAGTGTGTCTTAACACAGCAGTCAGGTGTCCATATGGACATTCATTCATGCCGGCTATTAAAATATCAGTTTAAATAAATCAGTTTAAATAAAGAACTGTGTCTGTGTGTCTCCATCACTTCCATTGTAAGTGCATTATGAAGGGATCTTCTAATGCTCAGCATGAACAGGAATAATTATGGAAAAAAAGAAAAAGTAATCATCTGATTATTGTTTTAAAACAGTCTTAATATCATGAACCCCCTAAGTGTAAGATATGTGTAGATATGAGTGTTATATGTGGGTTATTTTTATTATAATATTATAATAACCTCGTCCAGAGCCACAATAACTGTTATAACCTACTTTTTAACCTGCTAAATATATCACACAGTCCTATATTTATATATTATTACTATTATTATTATCATCATTGTTTTTTATTTTTATTATTATCACTATATACACTATGACACTATACTGTCATAGTTATTACACTCTATCCTACCATCACAAAGCCACTGCACTTTATTTTGTTTGATTTGTTTTATTTGCTTATTGTATTTGTATTTTTATTCATATTCTTATATATATTTTAGCTCTTTTTATTCTGGACTACTGCGACACCTAAATTCCCCCTCTGTATAAATAAAGCTATCTATCTATCTATCTATCTATCTATCTATCTATCTATCTATCTATCTATCTATCTATCTATCTATCTATCTATCTATCCATCTATCTATCTATCTATCTATCTATCTATCTATCTATCTATCTATCTATCTATCTATCTATCTATCTATCTATCTATCTATCTCACATCTGCACATTGCTTGTTGTTCATTGTTACACAGTGACTGTAGTGGTCACACACATTTTTATATCTGTACATATATTGTATATATGTATATATGCATATTCAAATATTGTTTAAATTCATACCTGCAGATTATATATATATTTACTGTCTGTACATATTTTATACTATATATTTTATCCTATATTGTACATATTCAGTACGCGTATCGTCCTGTTTCTTTGTGTTGAGTTGGCTGAAAAAAATCCTTGTTAGATTTTAACTCGCTTGGCAATAAAAATCTTCTGGTTCTGGCTCTGGTTCTGGTTCTGGTTCTGGTTCTGGTTCTGGTTCTGGTTCTGATTCGGTTCTGGTTCTGATTCGGTTCTGGTTCTGGTTTTCGTTCCCATTCTCATTATCATTCTGGTTCTGGTTCTGGTTCATGTTCTGGTTCTGGTTCTCATTCTCATTCTCATTCTCATTCTAGTTCTGGCTCTGGTTCTCGGTCTGGTTCTCATTCTCGTTCTCGTTCTCATTCTAGTTCTGGTTCTGGTTCTGGTTCTCATTCTCATTTTGGTTCTGGTTCTCATTCTGGTTCTGGTTCTGGTTCTCATTCTCATTCTAATTCTCATTTTGGTTCTGGTTCTGGTTCTGGTTCTCATTCTCATATTTCATATACTATATATATATTTTATCCTATATTGTACATATTCAGTACGCGTATCGTCCTGTTTCTTTGTGTTGAGTTGGCTGAAAAAAATCCTTGTTAGATTTTAACTCGCTTGGCAATAAAAATCTTCTGGTTCTGGCTCTGGTTCTGGCTCTGGTTCTGGTTCTGATTCGGTTCTGGTTCTGATTCGGTTCTGATTCGGTTCTGGTTCTGGTTCTGATTCGGTTCTGGTTTTCGTTCCCATTCTCATTCTCATTCTGGTTCTGGTTCATGTTCTGGTTCTGGTTCTCATTCTGGTTCTTGTTCTCATTCTGGTTCTCATTCTCATTCTAATTCTCATTCTGGTTCTGGTTCTGATTCTGGTTCTGGTTCTCATTCTCATATTTCATATACTATATATATATTTTATCCTATATTGTACATATTCAGTACGCGTATCGTCCTGTTTCTTTGTGTTGAGTTGGCTGAAAAAAATCCTTGTTCGATTTTAACTTGCTTGGCAATAAAAATCTTCTGGTTCTGGCTCTGGTTCTGGCTCTGGTTCTGGTTCTGGTTCTGGTTCTGGTTCTGATTCGGTTCTGGTTCTGGTTCTGATTCGGTTCTGGTTTTCGTTCCCATTCTCATTATCATTCTGGTTCTGGTTCATGTTCTGGTTCTGGTTCTGGTTCTGGTTCTCATTCTGGTTCTTGTTCTCATTCTGGTTCTGGTTATCATTCTCATTCTGATTCTCATTCTGGTTCTGGTTCTGGTTCTGGTTCTGGTTCTCATTCTCATTCTCATATTTCATATACTATATATATATATTTTATCCTATATTGTACATATTCAGTACGCGTATCGTCCTGTTTCTTTGTGTTGAGTTGGCTGAAAAAAATCCTTGTTAGATTTTAACTCGCTTGGCAATAAAAATCTTCTGGCTCTGGTTCTGGTTCTGGTTCTGATTCGGTTCTGGTTCTGGTTCTGGTTCTGGTTCTGATTCGGTTCTGGTTCTGGTTTTCGTTCCCATTCTCATTATCATTCTGGTTCTGGTTCTGGTTCTCATTCTCATTCTCATTCTCATTCTCATTCTCATTCTCATTCTCATTCTCATTCTGGTTCTCATTCTCGTTCTCGTTCTCGTTCTCGTTCTCATTCTGGTTCTGGTTCTGGTTCTGGTTCTGGTTCTCATTCTGGTTCTGGTTCTGGTTCTCATTATCATTCTAATTCTCATTCTCGGTCTGGTTCTGGTTCTGGTTCTGGTTCTCATTCTCATATTTCATATACTATATATATATTTTATCCTATATTGTACATATTCAGTACGCGTATCGTCCTGTTTCTTTGTGTTGAGTTGGCTGAAAAAAATCCTTGTTAGATTTTAACTCGCTTGGCAATAATTCGGTTCTGGTTCTGGTTCTGATTCGGTTCTGGTTCTGGTTCTGATTCGGTTCTGATTCGGTTCTGGTTCTGGTTCGGTTCTGGTTCTGGTTTTCGTTCCCATTCTCATTCTGGTTCTGGTTCTCGGTCTGGTTCTGGTTCTCATTCTCATTCTAATTATCATTCTGGTTCTGGTTCTGGTTCTGGTTCTCATTCTCATATTTCATATACTATATATATATTTTATCCTATATTGTACATATTCAGTACGCGTATCGTCCTGTTTCTTTGTGTTGAGTTGGCTGAAAAAAATCCTTGTTGGATTTTAACTCGCTTGGCAATAAAAATCTTCTGGTTCTGGCTCTGGTTCTGGTTCTCATTCGGTTCTGATTCGGTTCTGGTTCTGGTTCTGATTCGGTTCTGGTTCTGGTTTTCGTTCCCATTCTCATTATCATTCTGGTTCTGGTTCTCATTCTCATTCTCATTCTGGCTCTGGTTCTCGGTCTGGTTCTCATTCTCGTTCTCGTTCTCGTTCTCGTTCTCATTCTAGTTCTGGTTCTCGGTCTGGTTCTGGTTCTGGTTCTGGTTCTGGTTCTCATTCTCATATTTCATATACTATATATATATTTTATCCTATATTGTACATATTCAGTACGGGTATCGTCCTGTTTCTTTGTGTTGAGTTGGCTGAAAAAAATCCTTGTTAGATTTTAACTCGCTTGGCAATAATTCGGTTCTGGTTCTGGTTCTGGTTCTGATTCGGTTCTGGTTCTGGTTCTGGTTCTGGTTCTGACTCGGTTCTGGTTCTGGTTCTGGTTCTGGTTCTGGTTCGGTTCTGGTTCTGGTTCTGGTTCTGGTTTTCGTTCCCATTCTCATTCTGGTTCTGGTTCTCGGTCTGGTTCTGGTTCTCATTCTGGTTCTGGTTCTGGTTCTGGTTCTCATTCTCATTCTCATTCTCATATTTCATATACTATATATATATTTTATCCTATATTGTACATATTCAGTACGCGTATCGTCCTGTTTCTTTGTGTTGAGTTGGCTGAAAAAAATCCTTGTTAGATTTTAACTCGCTTGGCAATAAAAATCTTCTGGTTCTGGCTCTGGTTCTGGCTCTTATTCTGGTTCTGGTTCTGGTTCTGATTCGGTTCTGGTTCTGGTTCATGTTCTGGTTCTGGTTCTCATTCTCATTCTCATTCTGGCTCTGGTTCTCGGTCTGGTTCTCATTCTCGTTCTCGTTCTCATTCTCGTTCTCATTCTAGTTCTGGTTCTCGGTCTGGTTCTGGTTCTGGTTCTGGTTCTCATTCTCATATTTCATATACTATATATATATTTTATCCTATATTGTACATATTCAGTACGCGTATCGTCCTGTTTCTTTGTGTTGAGTTGGCTGAAAAAAATCCTTGTTAGATTTTAACTCGCTTGGCAATAATTCGGTTCTGGTTCTGGTTCTGGTTCTGATTCGGTTCTGGTTCTGGTTCTGACTCGGTTCTGGTTCTGGTTCTGGTTCGGTTCTGGTTCTGGTTCTGGTTCTGGTTCTGGTTTTCGTTCCCATTCTCATTCTGGTTCTGGTTCTCGGTCTGGTTCTGGTTCTCATTCTGGTTCTGGTTCTGGTTCTGGTTCTCATTCTCATATTTCATATACTATATATATATTTTATCCTATATTGTACATATTCAGTACGCGTATCGTCCTGTTTCTTTGTGTTGAGTTGGCTGAAAAAAATCCTTGTTAGATTTTAACTCGCTTGGCAATAAAAATCTTCTGGTTCTGGCTCTGGTTCTGGCTCTTATTCTGGTTCTGGTTCTGGTTCTGATTCGGTTCTGGTTCTGGTTTTCGTTCCCATTCTCATTCTGGTTCTGGTTCTGGTTCTGGTTCTGGTTCATGTTCTGGTTCTGGTTCTGGTTCTGGTTCTGGTTCTGGTTCGGTTCTGGTTCTGGTTTTCGTTCCCATTCTCATTATCATTCTGGTTCTGGTTCTGGTTCTGGTTCATGTTCTGGTTCTGGTTCTCATTCTCATTCTCATTCTCATTCTCATTCTCATTCTCATTCTCGGTCTGGTTCTCGGTCTGGTTCTGGTTCTGGTTCTCATTCTGGTTCTGGTTCTTATTCTAATTCTCATTCTGGTTCTGGTTCTGGTTCTGGTTCTCATTCTCATTCTCATTCTCATTCTCATTCTCATTCTCATTCTGGTTCTGGTTCTGGTTCTGGTTCTCATTCTCATTCTGGTTCTGGTTCTGGTTCTCATTCTGGTTCTTGTTCTCATACTGGTTCTTGTTCTGGTTCTGACTCTGGTTCTCTGTCACCACTCTGCTCTGTTATTTAATAAGCAACGTGTTTAATTTCAAGTGAACTCTATGAAGAAGAACGTGTGAACAGCAGCCGCAGTAAGCAGCAGGAAGTGATGATGGTTTCCTGTCTGTCTTTTTTTTTTAAAAACACTTTACTGGCATGATTGTACCCGGCACACACTCTTTATGGATGCTTCATCCCAAGAAAGGTGCATGTGTGTGTGTGTGTGTGTGTGTGTGTGTGTGTGTGTGTGTGTTACATGTGCTAAATACATCATGCAGAGTATTTCCAGTAGTCGGCTAACATTCACATATGTGGGGACATTAGCTCAACATGTTTGTTTTGCTTTCAGTGAGACGTGTTGTTGTCCTGGTAGATCAGCTGATGGAGAGGGTGGAGGTTAGTGGAGGTTGGTGGAGGTTAGTGGAGGTTGGTGGAGGTTAGTGGAGGTTAGTGGAGGTTGATGTTAACACCTGTGTTGGTGGTTGATGTTTGTGAGAACATGTAAGACAGTAAAGTGTCTTTATTATCGCTGCTTTCTCTTCTGAAGAACAATCATTTCTATTTTATTTTTATCATTATTATTTTTATTATTATTTCTATTTTTTAAATTGTCTTAACAAATCTTTACTCTTCTATCACTAATTGATAGATTTAAAAGGCTTTTTTATTGAGTCCCAAAGTTTTCATTATTAAACAGTTAAATTAGACATAATGAAATAAAACTGATATTAATGTGTAAAATATATAAGAAATAAAGATCATTCTTTGAGTTAACAAGATGTGTCGAATGGAAACACTTGTGGTTGAAAACAGGAAGTGATCAGAGGTGTGAATTCACACATATATCAGATGAATTTCTAATAATAATATAACAATAATGTTTCATAGGGTAATATTCTGTCTTACAACAAACCCAGAACTGCAGTACACCTAATACTAGAAGCAGTAGTAATAATAATATATGTTTAGTTAAGATAATGATTATATTTTTAATAATTATTTCAACAGCATGGTTGCCTGTTGTAACATGACATTTATTTTATGTTTTTTTCATATTAATATTTAGTATAAAAGTGCTGCTACAGCATAGAGCCAGTGGAGGAAACATGGAGGCCTTCGATACACGCTGACACATGTTGGTTTTTATCAATAATCACAATAATAATCATTCAGTATATTTATAATATGAATATATATTATTATATAATATTATAGAAACCACACACACCATACACTGTAACTACATGAAGAGCAACAGATTTTCATCCAGTGTGTTGAAGCTAAAGAGGAGAAATCATCAGTTTAGATCATTACTGGCTTTCATTAATGCTGTAGATGGATTATTTTGCAGCCAGCAGCCAGTAAGATGCTGGCTGCCTGCTTGTCTCTAATAATTTGTGTTGTCTCTCTTTAAGCTCGAACCTCGTTCTGCTTTTTTTAGTGTCACCTGGAGACATTTGTGAGACATACAGAGAGTCAGAGACCGAACATCTGAGGAGAAAATCCTCGTGACCTCAGATGTTGAGATTTTATCAGCTGACCCGTAGTTACGTTTATGCCATCTAGCGCTGTATTAGTTTTTGTAACTCTGTGATGTTTACTGTTGTCATGACAACGGAGGTTGTGTAACTTTAAAGAAGAACAAACAACATATCACATGATCATTTTAACCCAAACTATGATGTTTCTTTAACCCCAACTGAGTGTTTTTTTAGCCTAAACCTAACCAGACATCGTAAACTTCATTATTCTTTCAATTTGATTTGTAACTATTTTAGAAAGCACCTCCTATGGGTCATTCTGTAGATGTGCAGGTACGACCGACCTACCTGGACGAGTCCCCATCTGTCCTATAGAGGGCGCTGAAAATGTTGGATGTTATCGTTTCATCCAACACTGTTGTTTTTTAAGAAGACTTTAAAATTAAAACTAATTTTTGGTGCAATAGCTGCGTGGGCAGGTACTAGAAATAGATCAGGTGACTTACAAGAGAAACAAAACAATCTCTCTGTACTTTGAGTTATTCTGTTTGAGCGTCAGCATTTCACTGCCTTTCACAGAGCTTCATTTGATCATCAGGACCAATCACCTGTTTGTCCTGCGATTGGTGGAGTTAGTTTAGACACAGGTGTCGTTGATATCATGTCTTTTAGGTAACTTCAGGTACTTTTAACTTTGAAAACACACAGTTCTTCTTCTGTGGTGGTCGGGGGAGAGAAAACTATTTTATTTTTTGTTAGTTTTTGAATCACAGTTGTGAAGATTGATGCAGTGACCTCTGATGATGGTTCCTTCTTCCTCTTGTCTGTGCTGCTGCGGATCAGCTCTGATCAGATGTTTCGGGCCACAGGAAGCTCAGTAAAATAATGTTTGTTAAATCTTATCCTGCTCTTAATGTCTCTTCTTGGGTTTGGATCTAAAAACAGTATATTTAGTGTTTTTAGCAAAAACTTTTGACTGTATTCAGTTTATTAGTTTTAGTTTAGTTTATTACAGTGTTGGCTCTGTGTTTTTAAAATCTTTCTTTCCCTTTTTTGGTCACTACTAGCTTTCATTTTTAAAACGTGAATCAGCTTTGTCACAACAGACTTAGAATATCTTTATTCATCCAGTAAGAGGAATGTGAGAGTGGTGCAGAAACACACACACACACACACACACACACACACACACACGCACACACACACACACATACACACACACACACACACACACACATACACACACACACATAGGTTCACATCTGTCTTTGTGACATGTTTATATGTTTATATATATATTTACGTCACATAACATATGTACATTTATTGTTTGCTGTACATATCTTTTCTTAAAGGAACATGCTATGCTATATGAATATTGATCCTTTTCTTATGTCTGAACAGTAAATATGAAGCCTGGATCCGTCCAAAGGAAACAACGTGCCGCCTGCCAGCACCTCAAAACTTTTATTATCATCTGATTTTGTCAACAACAAAAAAAAAACAGAATTGCAAAAAGGACAAGTTGTGTATTAATTCGGTAACAGTTTCCAGACCAGACGTCATGTCTGGATGAAGCTGTGTTCACTGCTGCTTTGTCACAAGCTTGTTATGTAGGCTTGTGTTGATATACTTTAACAGCTGGTAAACCCAGTATTATTTAAACCCAGTATTATTTAAACCCAGTATTAGTTAAACCCAGTATTAGTTAAACCCAGTATTATTTAAACCCAGTATTAGTTAAACCCAGTATTAGTTAAACCCAGTATTATTATATTGAACAGGACTTGTGGGGAGTGTAAATGGTGAAACAAAAACATATGATTGGCTGTAGATTCATGTCAGTTGCTTCCATTGAAGATGACCTGTAGTCTGTAGCTTTGACACAACATGATTGATTTTAAATGTTAAAGCTTCATCTAGTCTGTATGCTAAGATAACCCTTCATCTAGTCTGTATGCTAAGCTAACCCTTCATCTAGTCTGTGTGCTAAGCTAACCCTTCATCTAGTCTGTATGCTAAGCTAACCCTTCATCTAGTCTGTATGCTAAGATAGCCCTTCATCTAGTCTGTATGCTAAGCTAACCCTTCATCTAGTCTGTGTGCTAAGCTAACCCTTCATCTAGTCTGTATGCTAAGATAACCCTTCATCTAGTCTGTATGCTAAGCTAACCCTTCATCTAGTCTGTGTGCTAAGATAACCCTTCATCTAGTCTGTATGCTAAGATAACCCTTCATCTAGTCTGTGTGCTAAGCTAACCCTTCATCTAGTCTGTATGCTAAGCTAACCCTTCATCTAGTCTGTATGCTAAGATAGCCCTTCATCTAGTCTGTATGCTAAGCTAACCCTTCATCTAGTCTGTGTGCTAAGCTAACCCTTCATCTAGTCTGTATGCTAAGATAACCCTTCATCTAGTCTGTATGCTAAGCTAACCCTTCATCTAGTCTGTATGCTAAGCTAACCCTTCATCTAGTCTGTATGCTAAGATAACCCTTCAGCTAGTCTATGCTAAGCTAAGCTAACAGCCACCAGCTACAGCCTCCTATTGGACAGAAGTGATGTGCATTTTCCAACACTGTAGAACAGATCCTTTAATGCCTTTTTATTTCTCATGTGAAGCATTTTACTACCTATATATTTTCGAATATGTGTGCAGACATATGAAAGACACATATGTCTAGTCTAGTTTAGTTTAGTTTAGTTTAGTTTAGTTTAGTCTAGTCTAGTTTAGTTTAGTCTAGTCTAGTCTAGTCTAGTTTAGTCTAGTTTAGTTTAGCTCTATCTAGTTTACACTGTTTCAGTTAGAAAGTTGTTCAGCTTCTGTAAATAATAAATGTTAAATATCATAATTTTACCTGAGAAGTTGTTTCGTGTTGGAGGTTTTAAATGTGAAACTGTTCAAATCAAATCACATTTTATTTATATAGCCCAAAATCATCAATACATTAGTCTCAGAGGGCTTTACAATCTGTACAGGGAGTGACACCCTCTGTCCTTAGACCCTCGATTAGTGAGGAAAAACTTGTCCACCAAAGTTTCAATTGATGAAGTTTCAATCACGGTTAGAGTTGAGTCTAAGTTAAGGAGGCAGTTTTATCTCAGCAACAGTCTCCTTCACTTCACTAACAGCTGTTCTTCTTATAATCACACATCTGAGTTAATAAACCTGCGTGGCCCATAAATGTCTCCACAACATTTATATTTAATATTCATTCACATTATAAGATCGTCGCTTCTGTTGAAATGAGAACACATAAACACATGCAGGTTTTAATTCCCTTTCTGAATTAAAGATGAAAATAAAAGCATGAAACTATTTCTACAAACTCATGAGGTCCAAATGATTTCAACCGTTTCATGAATAACTGGTTGATCGATGAGTGAAGAAGTGAAGCAGACAGACTGACTTCATTAATTAACGGTGATCTTATTACCTGAGAGCAGCCTGTCAGCAGGTATTCACTCATAATTACATTTAGCCTCAATTTAACGAACGACTTTCACTAATATATGTTTATAATATATCAGATAATATCTTTCACTAATATATATTTATAATATATCAGATAATATCCCCGAAATAATTACATTATTATTAATAATCACTAGATTATTTAAATCGAAAAGAAGAAACTGAAAATACAAACAGCTGATTTGAACCTTTATTATAAATAATTTATATTTATCTTAAAATGTCTGTTTGGATTTTTCACATCGAATTTATGTCGAATCACTTTTATGATTAATAGGTTATTTTCCATCTAAATGATGCAGGATATTTATTTATTTATTTATTTATTTATTTATTTATTAATTTATTTATATAAAGTCTTAAATATAAAAATCACCAGTCTGTAGAGAATCAGCCGTCTTGTGTCGGTTTTTAATGGTAGAATATAAACGTTAAATACAGACGACACAAAATGTAAATATATATATTTCTTATAACATAAAGTATAAAATAGTGGTTCTATTATATTATTTTTTAGGGTCAGTGTCAATAATCCAGAATTCATATCTTAATTTCTTTATTATGTTTAAATAAAAATATCCATTAAAATCTGTTTTTATCTCCTGAAAATCACTGATTGAATCAACCGACGTGTTTTATGTGTTTTATGTGTTTTATGTGTTTTCAGTGTTTTATGTGTTTTATGTGTTTTATGTGTTTTCAGTGATTAATAACATAAAGCGTTTTATTTAATTGTTTTTAGACTTTTGTCTATTTTACAGAATAATGTGAAAAGTGACTCATGAATGAATGAATGATTTTCTCTTCACGTCATGTCTGGATTTAAATGTTTTAATGAAATATTGAGCCAAACCAACCCACAAATATTAATACATATTAATACAATTGAAGCTGTTAACCCCCCCCCCCCCCACCCTCAGCGCTGGGCCCTCCCCCCTCCTTCCCTCCCCTCCTCCCCTCCTCCCCCCTCCCCCCTCCCCCCTCCTCCCCACCTTGGCCTACCTCGAAGCAGCGGACTGCGTCACGTGTTTTTCTCCTGTACAAATTTTCCAGTAGGGCAGAGAGTAGGATCACACCCATATCAGCAATTATCAGCGACAGTAACTATCTGCAGATACAGCGGCAGGAAGAGAAACGTCTCAGACCAGAAACAACTCGACTTTCTTTTATCTCTGAGCAACTTTTACGCATCAAAGTTGAGTTGGAGACGCTCCGCGGCGCTGCGTGGAGTGGCTCAGTCTGAACCCTGCTCTCCTCTCCTGTGTTGGGGTTTGGGAGGCTGAAGGACCGGACTGCTTTATCACTCGACCGTCCTTATCTGGTGAGATAATGCACTGAGAGCCGCTGTTCCTCCTATTATCAAAGTTTTATGTGATTTGAGTTGTTATTGAAGGAAAATGTATGCATATGGAGGCAGCGCGCTATCTGCTGTTTGTTTGTTGGTTTCCGTTATGGTTATGATTTAATGAGGCGTGCAGCTCTGCAGGATATCTGGGGCCGCTGATACTCACCTCTATCTCAACGCACCGATATCAGCGATCGTTAATGTCATTTTAATCCACTTCACGTCACTCACAGTGATGCAGGTGAAATATGACTGATGGAAATATGTTTCTTCATCATGAGTGACTCAACTCTCCTAAAAATATACGTGATCGATATTTAACTCTGAAACTGGTTAGACATATTTCCTTCTTCCCTCATATTATAATAACTTATTATTATGTCTTATTATTTCTTCCACAGGACGGACTTTTCATAAGCACCAAGCGGTCCTCCGGAGAGGCTGGCAGCACCTGAACAGGTTCACAGCAGGACGTAAAGCTGGTGAAGATGTATCAAAGTCTGGCCTTGTCCGCCAACCAGTCCCCGTACGCTCATGACTCCGGGAGTTACATCCACCCCTCGGCCAGCTCTCCCGTCTACGTCCCCACCACCAGAGTCCCGGGCATGCTGTCCACTCTGCCCTACCTGCAGACCTGCGACTCCCCCCACCAGTCCCACGGCCTCGGCGGGCACCACGGCTGGCCCCAGACCGGCACGGACGGCTCCTCCTTCACGCCCAGCAGCCCTCACCCTCCTCACGGCTTCTCCTATTCGCACAGCCCGCCCGTCAGCACCAACACAGGCCGGGAAGCGACCTACCAGAGCCCGCTGGTTCTGGGAAACGGCGCTCGGCCGGATCAGTATGGAGGCGCCCTGGTGCGCTCGGTCGGTGGCTCCTACTCCAGCCCCTACGCGTACATGAGCCCGGAGATGGCCACGTCCTCCTGGACACCAGGACCCTTCGAAAGCGGAGTGATCAGCCTGCAGGGACGGCAAGGAGGTCTGTCCGGAAGAGGGTCCAGTCTGGGTAAGCAGGCCCCAAACAAAACCTTATTCAAAAAATGAATTTTGAACCTTGACAGCAGCCCGAAAATAAATTATTAAAATTTAGAAAATAAGGAACAAATCAGCGGACAAAAAAGTGGGACGTTTTTATCTCTGACAAAATATATTTCTGCTCATGTGATGATAAATATTAATATAAATATAATATATAATAAATACAATATAATTATTTGTTCAGGACTTTTGTTTGATCATTTTAACAATTTAAAAAGTCACAAAAATCACATTTAAACTTCCAAATACAGTTTAATAATAATAATTTAATAAAACATCAGTTTAGGCCTTCTTCTCCAAACACTGGTTTATTATAGTATTTATACTTATAATCAAAATATCCATAAATAAACATTATTAGTGAAAATAATTTCAAATATGATTTTCTTCTTATTATAATAAAAGTGGAAACTATTTCTTTAACATTTCTTTAATATATTTGTTTTAACATTTCCTTAATATATTTTTTTAAATATTTCTTTAATATTTTTTTAAATATTTCTTTAACATTTTTTTAATATATTTCTTTAGTTTTCTTGTCGTCTTTTTCACTGCTTGGTTTCGTTTTATGGACTCGTTATTTAATATTTGAGTTAATGATTCAATCAACGATCCTGTATTAGATTTACACAATACACATTCCTGATTGAGGCTGCCTGAACTAATCAATTAAAATGTTAATTTAATCCCAACAACAGTTCAGTGTATTGATGAGCGTTTAATTCACACAAGAGAAAAGTCACAGTAGAGAGCAGTTATCACCTTGATCAGACAGACGGCCGCAGCTGAGGAGTACTGAGGAGTACTGAGTAGTACTGACTAGTACTGAGGAGTACTGAGGAGTACTGACTAGTACTGACTAGTACTGACGAGTACTGAGGAGTACTGAGGAGTACTGAGTAGTATTGAGCAGTACTGACTAGTACTGAGGAGTACTGAGGAGTACTGACTAGTACTGAGGAGTACTGAGTAGTACTGAGTAGTACTGACTAGTACTGAGTAGTACTGAGGAGTACTGAGTAGTACTGACTAGTACTGAGTAGTACTGAGGAGTACTGAGTAGTACTGAGTAGTACTGACTAGTACTGAGTAGTACTGAGGAGTACTGAGTAGTACTGTGAAGTATTTCTTAGTGTTTGTTCAGCAGTTTGTGTTTTGATTTGTGTGGTTTAGTCTAAAGTGATCAAACATGTTATCTGGTTAATTAATGTTAATTAATGTTAATTAAGGTTAATTAAGGTTAATTAATTATGTTATGTTTCACTGTAATATTCATACAGCAGACATGTTCATATATGGAAACTTTATTATACTGTCACTGTATGTTCTGAATATGGTAGAAGTTGGTTTATAGACCACGAGTCGTTTATTTATTATTAGATTAATTTCTATTACAGGACTGTTTTTATGATTTAAAAAATCATACACGTACTGTCACGTGGTCGTTTCAGCGTGTTTATGTGTAGTTTGTTCTTTAATAATAATAATAATAATAATAATAATAATAATAAAACCCACATTGAACCCAGGACAGACCTGCGTCTCTGTCTCTGAACTGAGGGATTAGGAATTTAGGCAATTAATGCCAGGAGTCCGTCGTGTGTCAGAGCTGTGATGGATGAAGGGACCCCTGGATCCTTCAGCCTGATAACAGACACCGACCCTCCCCAAACATCCCTCCATCAGTCCTTCTCCCGATTGATTCATTCAGGGGTTTGATCTCCCTTCATCACAGAGGAGGAGGAGGAGGTGGAGGAGGTGGAGGAGGAGGAGGAGGTAAATTCCACCTCTGGCTATTCATCAAGCACTGGACCGTAACCAGACCCCCCCTAACCACGCCCCCCGTGGGTTTAAAAGTTTAAATGATTTAGTTTATCCGTTTATGGTCACAGAAACATCACAGCAACATAAAAAAGTTTGAGGGAAATTAAAAATGTAGATTTCGATCAGGTCGTCATGTTTAAATATTAAAGGAATATTACAGACATAAAACCAACCAGGTGTGGCGCATCATACCTGCTGATTAAAATACTCTGATCTGAATCTAATGAAAGTCTTTCCTCTGCGCAGACCTGATGGACGACATGCACGCTGAGGGCAGAGAGTGCGTCAACTGCGGCTCCATCTCCACGCCGCTGTGGCGCAGAGACGGAACCGGACACTACCTGTGCAACGCCTGCGGCCTTTACCACAAGATGAACGGCATCAACAGGCCGCTCATCAAGCCGCAGAAACGGCTGGTAAGACGCACAGAGCACGGTGGAGAAAAGAGCCCCAAAGGAAAGGAAATAAACGAGTCTGATAGAAGAAAGACATCAGTGTAGAAAACAGAAACAGCGACAGTTTTATAGTTTATAGTTTATATTATATATTTTATTGATATGTTGTTACAGATCAATCCTGCAGTCTGATTAACAGCCTAAAAACCTCAAACATATTCAGTTCATCATGACATTAAAATCCTCAAACCTGTTCATAAATATCAAATATATAAAGAGTTCAGATATTGATGATAACATTAACGGTTCTGTTATTGTCTACATCATAACATTAATATGTAATATTATAACTTTCACTACCAAACATGAAGTAGTACGGAGTACTCTCTATAGTACATTTAGGAACATCACACATCTGCATAAAAAGTACTCAAGTACACTATGCTGATCATTTATACATTTGAAATGCAGTATTTACTTGTACAGGGTGTGTTTCCAGTGCAGTATTACTACTTCCACCACATCACATAACAACTTCTCTCAGTGACTCGTGCTTCATCGTTCTAGTTGTAATATAAGTTTCAGCTCTGTAGTTAGAGGAGGTGGTGGGGGGGCGTCAAGGCTTCACGGCTGTGTGTTTCCCAGGAACGAGCCTCTCTAGAGCAGCTGTGCTTGTGTGTTGTCCTGCAGCGACCTTGCCCTTGGACGGGACGCTTTTAGACGAGGTTTCACCACGGCAACGTGACTTTCTGTTGCTGTCTGGTGCTTCACACTCGTTGTCTGAGCTGCCAGTGTGAGAAAGAAAAGCAGTATTGATGTTGTCCTGCTAATGAGTTATTACACTTTTTGCCGTGATAATTCATCATTGTTGTACCAAACCATGAACACCACTGACATCCTGCAATTCATTCTCCAGGGAACAGTTCAACTCAAGTTTCTCACAGATATAAAGGTGTATTTCTTGTTTTTTTCCTCCTCCACCTGTAGCAAACCCCATCTCGCCGGGCTGGCCTGTGCTGCACCAACTGCCACACCAGCACCACCACACTGTGGAGACGCAACGCTGAAGGAGAGCCTGTGTGTAACGCCTGCGGCCTCTACATGAAGCTACACGGGGTACGCAGCTGGCCTCTAATGTCCTTCCTCACTAACCTGTGTGTAAATCAGCTCCTGTAGCAACCTTCTGCTACAGTGGGGAGCAGCTCATTATTTACACAGTGTGAAAACCTCTCCAAGGGCATTGTGGTCATTGTTATCAGAGCGGCAGTGTGGGAGGGGAGCTTGAGGTTGTCATGACACAGTGGCTTCTGTTGTATCAGCGACTGGGAGGTATCAACTAATGTGTGTTTCTCTCTACAGGTGCCCAGACCTCTGGCCATGAAGAAAGAGAGCATTCAGACCAGGAAGCGCAAACCCAAGATGCCCAAGAGTAAAACCTCCACAGGTACAGCAAACAGATAGAAAGAGAAAGGGACAGGAATGATTGGCAGCAGCTGCATGTGATGTATTAGCACAGATTAGTGTTTCTGATTCTGACACGTGTCTCAGAGTTTATGATTCATAATCCAACATTTCATGGATTTACTCTTCAGGAGGATCCACCACTTCTGACGCCAGCTCCCCAACCTCCCTGTCAGGCTCAGAACACGCCTCCACCATTAAGAGTGAGCCCAACATGGCCGCTTCGCCCTACGCTGGACAGACCGTCACATCCGCCACGCAGGTAAATCACCTTTTCACTCATATATTCTGTCATAGCAGAGCCTGAGGTAGATTCATCCATCATTTCATTCAATAAAAAGCCACTGAGCTGCCTACCTTTTTATACCATCGTCTCCTGTCTCATTCTCAGTGTCTAAATGAACCTGTTATAGATACAGTGGTATGATTTAGCATTTCTTCATCTCTGCAGACGGCTTCTCAGTTAGACAGCACAGGATCAGGACATGTGGACATTAAATATGAGGATTATCCCTTTACCCCGACCTCCATGGCCCCACAGAACTCCTGGTGCGCTCTGTCTCAAGCATGAGCAGCCTCTGGATGCTGCTCATCCACATGACTCACTGCGGCTTCGTGAGCATGTTCCCATCATGCAACTCTCTCCTGTGACTGTGGCGTAGTGGAGAAACACCAAACGGGGCTTGTACAGTATCTGACGGCTGTTGACTGTAGCAGAAAGGCCTTGTTACCTGGCTCACCTGGACCAAGCTTTAACTTACAGGGACACAGGGTACCTGGACTCCAGGTTTACAGGTGGATGAGTGAGTTTTATCCAGCTGGACCAGGACTGAACGCTGATCCTCACACCAACTACCTATATCAGAAGAAGAACCAAATACCAATGCAAAGACAACCAGGTGGAACATAAAAGGACACGGACAGAGTCACTCCTTTCATAACTGATTTTCTTGTTAGTTTCATGAAGTTTTTTGTTGCTGTCGTCGACGTTTTTGAGAATATAATGAGACCGAATCCAACATGTTATCATCATCACAGAAAGAAAACAGAAAATGGACAGAAAATACCAGTTTTATGGTTCTTGAGCGTGTCTCATTACCAACATGTAGATGATTAACTTTTATAGACGTATTATTTATGTTGAGATAAGGACAGTTAAAGGCCACTGCTCACTGCTTCCCCTGCAGAACGGCTGGCACGGCGCTCGGCCTCTAAGTGGTGATGCTTAGATTATTACGAGTCATTTGTTTTACAAGATATGATGGATATAAACTCAAAGCATCTTGTATTATTCATTTTAAAGTCATTTTGATTTAGACATCATGACTACATCATTTTACTGCTTAAACATTTCACGTTAATGAAAGTGCAATGACTCTAAAGTAAAAAGTGAATTTATTCTAAATGTAATCTAATTTTATTGTGGATTTGTACGGGAAGTTAATTGTTCTGGTGTTCGATAGGACTCTGTCTGTTTCCTCTCTTTATTCAATGCTCTTTAGTTCAGGTTAATAAACTGATTCAAATTTTATCTACGTGATTTATGGAAATCTGTTCGAGTAAGACTCACGAATGTCTCCAGTGTACTCGAGATAATCATCTCACTGCTTCAGCTCGTGTTCAGACATGGATTTTAATGTCATAAATCACATATAGATGAAGTTATAGTGTTGAGTTTGACCTTTCACCATTTATCCATTAGCCTATACCTTTCCATCAACGTCTCTGCTCACCTGCTAACCAGGTGCTGATGGAGTAGTTGATGGGTAACATACTGGTAAATTTATTCAGCATCACACCAGTTTCTCATTTATTTAGTCTGTATCATAAATATGTGGAAATATAATTATAATCAAATCACAATTTCTATTTTATTTCTGGGAACGAAAGTGTCTAAATTTAATGTTACTTTACTCTGATTCACATCCCAACACTGATGGCCATTATTTGCACATGCTTAATTCAAGCCCCAACACACACGGTCCTGTATGTGTGTGTGAACTCATGTGTGTGTGTCTGTGTGTAAGGTGGGTGTGTTGCTTAAGCCGTCAGTGTCGACCAAAGGTTGTGTTCCAACTCTGCTTTATGGCAGCCGGGTCTGAGGTGACCGTACTGTCGAGGAAAATACAAACCCGTCAGCAACAAGGCCGCTGCTTTACAGCCTCCATGGCGACATCCAGGCTCCGTTGCATCAACAACACGGCCCAGCTTTATGACTGTGTGTTGGCAAGATGCTGCCGTCTTATCTGTTGCTGGGAGAGGTCTGTTGCAGCGCCATTTAAGATGCAGACACGTTCATTTTTAGTCTGGCAGGGAGTAGAGAGGGTGCTTGAAATGAACAGCAGGAGGTTTGCAGGGTGGGATGGGAGCGCTAATTACAAATCAACTTATTTTTAAAATGGACGACATTTACATCTTGAAATGTTCAGGAAACCTCTGGTCAGAAACTACATTTTCATTAAAGGGGTATTCCAGTATAAAATCACAAGAAACTCATTTTCAAAATAAAGCAGGACAGGATCCAAAAACCCCGGATCCAACATTTCCCATGATGCTGTTTGGTCTTATATATGTTATATCTTATAAATGTGAAGCCTCCAAGCTGATCATGAGACTTTAAAGAAAATGTTATACGACGTTTCCTCAGGCCGAGTAGAACTACACAGAAAGGCAGTAAATATATTTTGGCAGTATTATTGAGGTAAAAGGAACTTTTTATTAAGCTTTAATCAGAATTTAGTTTGTCAGTCTGTCAGCTTGTATCTCCGATGCTTTCGATCCTTAAACAAACACACAGAGCCTCCTTTCTTTCTTTAAGTGCTAAAGAGACAGCTCCTCCACTCAAACAATCCTCACGGCTGCATTTACACTCAATTGTCTGTGAATTGAGTGCCCTCATTATAGCTGCACCACAAAACCTCTGTAGTGTGACTGGGGGATGGGGGGGGGGGGGGGGGGGTGCATTGTTTGGCTTGTGAGCAGCATAACATATAAAGAAAACTATTTTAGGACACCAGTTTTACTTTTCCTCAGCTGCTGCTCTACTTCTTCCTGTTGCTTTATTGTTTTTAAGCGTGTCGAGGATAAAGTGAAGTGTGTGAAAACTAACACCTGGTTAACCCGGCAGGTAACCTGGCAGGTAATTTGTTTATTTCCACGTCTAATGTGAGTATTGGTGAATAAATGAATATACTATCATACTGCAGCACATCCTTGTGTTTGTAAAGGCGTTCTGCCACTTTAAAAACGTTGGCGGTTTTATTCTTTCTCTGCTGTATATTATCTTAGGCCACTTTTGCTTTTCCTGTCATACACATGTTATTTACTATTGGTAGGTTAAGTAGGCTAATACAGTACATTCATCTCTTCTGACAGACAGTGCTGACAAAGAAACCCTGGATGTGATTTAAACCTGGGTCAGACCAGTGTCAAGGCAGTGATGACTGCTGCGTCTCTGTAGAGATGTTTGGTGTGTCACAGCTCACAATCCTTCAAGAGAGAAAGAGAGAGGTTTGTGTTTCACTGTGTGTTTCTGTGTATAAGAGAAAGGAGATTCAGCTCCTGAGGGCCCTACACTTCCCCTTCCTTCATGTTCTCTGGAGCGCTCTGTCTTCCTGGACGGCTCCATGACAGCTAAATGTGTACGCAGTGTTACAGCAGTCAAGACAGCTCAATTGCTGGACAGGCTTGGAGGGACGCGGCCACAGTCCAGCAATAATATGAGCGGCCGATAGTGAGAAATGGCTTTTTTCTTCTTTGTCTACAGCTGCAGACAGTCTTTCCCAGGACTCTGCTCCTTGACTGCTCCATTCAATTACTGCCTCCAACCAAACAGGATATTGTGTGAGTGTGTGTGTGTGTGTGTGTGTGTGTGTGTGTGTGTGTGAGTGTGTGTCAGAGAGAGAGAGACTGAGAATAAGTGTACGGGATGGTGTAGGCACACATTTATTCAACTAATATTCAGCCATTAAATCAAAACTTCCGCCAGCTGTCGGCTCAGTAATTCGCCCTGAGGTCCTGTTTCTCCCCCCGTGTGACAGGAACACTGTGTGTGTGTGTGTGTGTGTTTTTCTTTCTTTCCGAACCCTTACGTGCTCCTCGTGGGACGTGTTGTTCTGTGCAGCTCTAATCACTGACTGAGTGTTGTGGCGTCTCTGAGATAAAACACAAACAGCCTCAGGAGACCTGTCACTCAAACTCAGAGCTCTGAAACACGAAGTTGGAGGAATACAGATTGAACCAGACACACATTCAAGTAAATGGGACGGTGTGTTCAAGACTATGACTGGTGCTGTATGTGTCAAATATTATAATATAAATAGATTCAATCTTAAAAACAAGCTGCTGCTCAGCAGTTTATAGAGATTTACCTTTAAATTATGTCACTGCACAGTTTGCTTTTCACTGCTGTTCAATGCTGTTTTTCTTTAACACCAGACATGTCATAAAATCATTTTATCTTAGTTATTCCAGTTATTCAAGTGTTCGTTCGGTTTTTTAGCGGCTGCAGTTTTCACTCTGACAGTCTTTTCCTGCTGCAGATGTCTCACAACGACGTTCATTTTGGATGATTCTGCAAAACCCTAAAACACGTTCAGCAATGCCAAAGTTTTCTACAGAATCCTCTCCTGCTACCGAGTGTATGGTGATGGTTAAGACTGTGGTTGCAGTTAATAAAAAGACATTGGCATTGAAAATGAATTGTGAGGTGTGGTATAATCCAGTATGGAAGTGATTTCACTTGAGATGGAAAGTTCCCTTTGACTGACTGACTGAAGTATTTGGAGCCTCTTCAATGACGAACACTACATGAGTTCATTTTGTTGTATTATCTGCACATTAATCATCCATATCTGTGACCACATCATTCAGTCAGTATGAATACATGAGTGGCTGCAGTCATATTTAGACACTGAGTTTTTATTAATCAGTTGGACTTCATGTTTTAATAGAAAGACCAATAAAGTTTAGAGTCGTCTTCAACACTGTTGAAACAAAAAATGTTCACAATAGTTTTTAATGTTTCACCAGTTTATATTATTTATTGATGACACTAATTAATCAGATTAGTTTAATTAATTAAAGTTTCATACGGAAAAAATACATTGAACTATATAACATAACATGTCTATTCTGCAGCTTTAAGTCCAGTTTTATATCACAGCAACATATGTCTTATATAAAACATATAAGTCTTATATAAAACATATAAGTCTAATACAAAACATATAAGTCTTATATAAAACATATAAGTCTAATATAAAACATATACGTCTTATATAAAACATATAAGTCTAATATAAAACATATACGTCTTATATAAAACATATACGTGACTTTCATCTACCTAAACCAGTAATTATAAAATCATAACTCCACAGCTCATGCTGGCTGAACGTTTCCAGTCATAAGAAACACAAATATTAACAAATTATTTAAAAATGGGAAGTATTTGTACCATAGTTCAATATGAACTCCTTTATAAACACATAAGCGTCCTTTTCATTTACCTGATGTGGCTCTTAAATGATTAAATGATGATGTTGAAATAATTCAACACATTTGTTTCCTTTTTGTTTATTTGTCTTTATTTTATTTTTTATCTTATGTGTATTTATTTATTTTTGTTATAATATCATTTAAGAAAACTAAATAAAGTATTACTGAGTAGAGCTTCAAACTTCATACTGAGTTAATCATAATAATAACAATATTATTAATAATAATAATTAATAACCGTAACTGTGTAAAAGGTTGAAGAAAGACTGTTGTGTACACGTCTTCAGCAGTCTAAAGGTCACAGAGCGAGCGGGACAAAAGCTGTAATACAGCAAGAGCTCCATAAACCAAAGTACACACACACACACGCACACACACACACGCGCACGCACACGCACGCACACACACACACACACACACACACACGCAGTAATGTACTGTATACCTACACATCTACCTATACCTGTGTGAGTTGTGAAGAAAACACAGTATTTTTACACTGTAAATGGAGATATTCTTTATTCAAATAAAAAAGTGAAAAGAAGATGATGACGATGATGTAGCACACGTTAAATATATAATAATATATAATATGTCTGTATGTGGATAAAATGATAAAAGCCAGTTCAGATGATAATGTGACGAGGAGTGAACTATGTTTTTGGTGTTTGTTGGATTCGTGCAGCTGGGTGTCTGACCTCTGCTCCGGGGTCATGAAGCCGTCTGATTGGTCACCATTGTTCTGCTTGGCTCTAAGGTGAGATAAGCATTGTTCTACAACATGCTCCCCATTCCTCACCTGCTTCTCATCAACCTTGTACTCAGTTCAATGACCTAACCTGATTTAGGGCTAGATTAGGCTAAAACAGAAGTTGGTCGCTGATGACGGCCAAGTTGCAGAAATGATGGGACCCCTCCTCCCTGTACTCTAACATGTTGGACCTTTGATCCAATCATAACCGTCTATTGTGTAATTCAAATGCACCTGACGGCCTGATGGTCTGTTTGCTCTGTTTCTGCAGCAGCTTTGGTAACAGGATCAAAGCTGGAATAATGGATTAATGCTTAAACTATAAAACACTCTCCAATCAAAATCGGCACAGAAAATAACGTTTAATGTGATCACAGCAGGGAAGTCAGTAAATCAGGCTGTATTGATCTCTATAAATGTGGCTGATTATTACCGTATCTGCTGTCCACAGCTGCTTCATACTGTATGAGAAGCTTCTTCAGGACAGATGTGGAGATAAATCTGCAGCCACAGCTTTGTTTCCACATCCTTTAATTCCTGACTGTGAAAGTGTTAAATCACGTTTGCTCTGTAGTATCATGATGAGATCTGGAAGCTTTACTCCTGTGTAACCAGAAGACAATGTCAGTGAGCTTTACATGAATCTCAATGACATGTTTGTGACATCACAACTAGTTTGGAGCCAAACCTGGTCCAGTATGTAGTATGTAGTAACACATGTGTGATGTGCACAAACACTGAGAAGCAGGAGCCATGATTTCCATTAAAAGAACAAACAAACACTAACCCAACCTATCACGGAAAAGCCCAACCCAGACAAGCTAATACCAGAGGTTATGTGAGGGCCACAGTACACAGCTATACATGCTTCATTCATACTTTTATCTAGAGTCAACAATACTCACCCTGCACAGCAGTAATACTGCACAGACCCAGCAGCAGAAAGCTAACACACTGGGAGACGTTTCATCATGTGTGTGATGACCTTGTTCCCCGAGTATTTGTGTGGAGTCGCTTTATTTTCACTGTACAAAGACCATGAATCACACAATCTACTGATATTATTAGCTCTTAACCCGGACTGGATCTATTCACAGACTTATTCTTCCATTTTTAGGTAGAAAAACACAAAACACAACAACAGGACAGGCCGAGCGAGGCCTAAAAAAAGACAGAAAACAAGCGGCTGATGGATTGCTCGGAGACACCCGAGAACGATGACTTCCGTGTCCGTGAGTTTGATTGTTTCCTTGAGAAAAAAAAAGGTAACAGGAAGTGGAGGGAGGGGGCACAAACTCTACCCTTGAGGGGAAAATCAATAGAGAAAACTTCCTCCATTTATACACTTACATACAGCACATACATGCTCTCTTACTGTATGTTGTTATCATGAATGATCATGTCATTTCTCAAGAACACACACACTTCTTCACGTCATGGTGTCTACACTCGATCCCACACAGCTGATTCATCATCCCTTAGAAACCTCTGCCTCACACCTAGCCTCATAGCTCTGTAGCACCCCATAGCACTCCATAGCACTCCATAGCACACTGCAGCCCCTAACACAATAACAAAAGCATCCATCGCCAGCATAAGTCTGTGTCTGTTATACACACTGAGGTAATATTTACTGTCAGTTGGCACCGGCTGCTCAGACTGAAAGTACCTGAGAGCTGGATTCATGTTCTCCGCTTTGATTCCTCATCCAGGCTCTGAGGTGAGTAAAAGTCTCTCTCTGCCTCTTTATTAAGACGGGTTTAAGGTTGTTGAAAGCAGCCGAGCCGAGCCGTAGCTCATCTCCATGGTCTAAACCAGGATGATAGCTGTAATGTATCAGGCATTAGTCAGAGAATGTAAATGCTGCGCCGTAGATTCACATGAACACGCTGTGCACGCGAACATGTGGATTCACATGAACACGCTGTGCACGCGAACACGTAGATTCACATGAACACGCTGTGCACGCCAACATGTGGATTCACATGAACACGCTGTGCACGCGAACATGTAGATTCACATGAACACGCTGTGCACGCCAACATGTGGATTCACATGAACACGCTGTGCACGCGAACATGTAGATTCACATGAACACGCTGTGCACGCGAACATGTGGATTCACATGAACACGCTGTGCACGCGAACATGTGGATTCACATGAACACGCTGTGCACGCGAACATGTGGGTTCACATGAACACACTGTGCTCACATGAACACACTTTGCACGCGAACATGTGGATTCACATGAACACGCTGTGCACGCGAACATGTGGATTCACATGAACACGCTGTGCACGCGAACATGTGGATTCACATGAACACGCTGTGCACGCGAACATGTGGATTCACATGAACACGCTGTGCTCACATGAACACACTTTGCACGCGAACATGTGGATTCACATGAACACACTTTGCACGCGAACATGTGGATTCACATGAACACGCTGTGCACGCGAACATGTGGATTCACATGAACACACTGTGCACGCGAACATGTGGATTCACATGAACACGCTGTGCACGCGAACATGTGGATTCACATGAACACGCTGTGCTCACATGAACACACTTTGCACGCGAACATGTGGATTCACATGAACACGCTGTGCACGCGAACATGTGGATTCACATGAACACGCTGTGCACGCGAACATGTGGATTCACATGAACACGCTGTGCTCACATGAACACACTTTGCACGCGAACATGTGGATTCACATGAACACGCTGTGCACGCGAACATGTGGATTCACATGAACACGCTGTGCACGCGAACATGTGGGTTCACATGAACACACTGTGCTCACATGAACACACTTTGCACGCGAACATGTGGATTCACATGAACACGCTGTGCACGCGAACATGTGGATTCACATGAACACGCTGTGCACGCGAACATGTGGGTTCACATGAACACGCTGTGCACGCCAACATGTGGATGCAAAGTGATGTAAAGACAGATGGATTTGTTAGCAGGCGCCCAAACAGACATTCATCACATGATTTCATGTCTCCCATTTCCAAGACAGAAACTCTGTGTGTGTGTGTGTGTGTGTGTGTGTGTGTGTGTGTGTGTGTGTGTGTGTGTTTTAGACTTAATACTAGGATGGGTGCTATCTGTATTTTACACGTGGGAGTGTAGCATAGTAAAAGGAGGTCACTCTCCCTGCGAGTGTGTGTGTGTGTGTGTGTGTGTGTGTGTGTGCGTGTGTGTGTGTCTAGCTGTCTTTCCATCCGTCATTGGCCCGGGGTGGAGAGGAGACTACTCGGAGCCCAGAAAGCAGGGGTCAAGTCCAGGCTTACTCAACCCCCACAGGCCCTACCACTCCCTATCCAACACCCCCCCTTCCCTCCCCTCCCCCGCTCGCTCCTCTCCCTCCATCACCCTCAGATGAGGGACGTAGGGCCGAGGAGGGAGGGGGGACTAGTTGAGTTTACAGAGGAGGGGGAGGAGGTAGGGAATAGAATGGGCGAGGAGAAGAGTTGATGAGAGGAGGTGGAGATCTATGAACAGAGTAGGAGCAATAAAGAAAGGAGAGTGAGGGGAGGACTGAGAAATGGAAGGTTTGAGTATTATTCTTGGTGAAAGGAGCAGATATACGGAGCGAGAGGCGAGGTGAGAGGATACAGATAGATGTGGATCATTGTTGTCTTGTGATATTGGAAAGATTATTGTAGGAATCAACACTGATATTCAGACAAAGACACATTAGGTGAAACCTGAGCACTGTTGAACCAGCTGAGCCCATTTATTCGTATAATTTAATGTGATTATAGGATTTTATTGGTTCTTCTAAATCAAGCGTGAAGCCACAAGAAGATGATCCAGAAGATGAATAAAGTTGAGTTATTACAGAGAGAAGTTCACGTGTGTTTTTAAAGCTTTTAGCATCACGTCATCTTGTGACAAATAAAGAAATCGACCTTCCAACTATTTTCACTAATTTCACCAGTATTCCAGCCAACAGTTGTCAAGTTTCACAGATGTGAACCACCTGATGGAGGAAGAGGAAATCTTCATCTCAGCTCCATGAATGTGTGTTTTCACAATTTCATGGCAACAGATCAACGTTGACAACATTTTAGCCTCATTACTGGCTTTGCAAACTCATCAGCACATAGTTTGTGTCTTGAGTCACTTTCATTTGGTGGGATTGTTCAGTCTCAAGTGTTTTAGGGTGTTTTCAGACCTGCGTTCCCTCCTGGTTTGAATCCAGCAGTCACTCTCAGGTGTGGGAACATGATCCAGCCCTGATCTGAACCAACAACAATGTGTACTCAACAGGTGCCAGCAGCTAGCCAGAGCATGGCACGATCAGCCTACAGATATAGGACCGGTTTATATGTGATAGGTAGATTTAAACACAACGTGTGCATTAACTCATATACTGACTCATAGGGTTTGAATGAATAAATACATCGATGTGGTTGGTTCTTTGTTTTTTAGATATAAAACAGGGAAATACTTTCTCTACAAAACCACAAAACCTGCAGGGACCTTTTAGATAATGTTGCACAACCAACATTTAAAAGATTAGAGGCGATATAGAGAGTAAAAATCAAAGATGGACAAATGAGTAATATACAGAAAGAAGGTAGAGGGCAAACAGTGTGTGTGTGTGTGTGTGTGTGTGTGTGTGTGTGTGTGTGAGAGAGAGAGAGAGAGAGAGAGAGAGAGAGGTGCAGAGTGATGTGTGCCAGGTACAGCCCTCTGAAATGGGCGTCAACATGGTTCTCAGAGCACCACCTCGGAGTCGATGTCAGGGTGGCGTCAGCGATGGCCGGCACAGAGGCTCCAAGGGTCTGCTGGTATTTTTAACAAACACACACACACACACACACACACACACACTATCACCTCCTGTTTGGCCTGCAGGTCACTGACTCATCAGAGATGGACTACTGCCTGATCTCCTTCAGACAGATCAACAAGTCGTTTTTCAACACAGGAACTCCAGAAGTGTGTGTGTTAAGCTGAGGGCTGCGGTCCAGTATGGGCCTCAAGCCCGCGTATGATGACCCACACTGCAAAACACTTTCACTCCAGAAAACTATCAGCATACAACTTCACTCCTAAACACTATAAATGGAACAAGATGCTTGGTTGATTTTTATTTCTCAATATTTTGGAATATCAGTCCACAGTATATAATTTAGAAACAACATTTGGAGTAAAACTTTTTACCAGCTTCTCACCAGACCGCTCATAAAACACAGTATGTCTCCTGAAACGGGTGAAAAGACATCTGAATGAAATAGCTTCATACTCTCATGCTTATGTAACAGAACGGAGGTGTGAGGCTGATACTACAGGACAACGATTTACTGGCAAGCAGCACAAAAGCTTCTCGGTTTTGACAAAATGCCAGGAGTGATGTTTTAGTCCTCCCCATCCTGGCTTGTCATATCAGCAGCTATTTGACCCGCCATGAAATTACAGCTGCACTCCTGTCTCTGCCGTTTTCTCTCACTTGGAAGTGTGGTTGCATGTAAAGGTTAATCTGAAAAATACTTCTTGAATTTAAAAGCAACACGGTCCAGGCTGTATATCTGACAGCACACTCACTCATAATTTAATTACATTACTAAAGCAAGACTGTAAATCCTAAAAGGAATAGGTCACCCAAAATGCATGTTTTCTCATTGTGTCCTCACTATCATATCAGTTGGACGTTAGTAGAGACTGCATGTCTAAGCAACACAGTCAGCTTTATGACCAAAAGAAAAACAACCCAGAAATAACTCGACAGACGAAGCCAAACAACTTCACAAAAGCTCCATAAATCACACATTTACCAGCTATATGTGTGAATATCCTATTATACAACATCTACGCCATAAGATGATCTACATAATAAAAGAAATGTCCTATAATACTGCTGCAACTCTGCACAGACACATGTGCTCTATGAACATATTTCAGCTACACCCTTCACTTGTTAACGTATGTTCCCGACATGACGGGAAACGTCTGTAATGTGTAATCTGTGTTTCTGTAACGGCACACAGTCCTGAGAGCAGTATGGATATATATCTATCAGATATGTTCATACGGCTCCACTAACAATCACATATAAGGGTTTGTATTAGATTTTACCTGTTGTCATGAAGTTGAGACATCCTTCATTATGCAGCCAGAAGGACGTGATGTGTTAACGAGTGCATTATCTTGGTTTGTTGTAACAGAAACATCACTGTTGCAAAGCTGCATGTTTTCTCCAGAGACAACATGTGTTCTCTGCATCCAGCCTCTAAATGATCCAATAAGCTTATTGTCATGATGTGTTTGCACCGCTGCTCTCTGGCTGGACGTCATCTTCTGACAGGTGAGCACACCTCTGGAGCTCTCCTAGATTATCAAATCTTACAAACGTGTGCAGATTAAGTCATTTTAGATTATTGTCTTCTCATTTTTAATACACTGTGAAAAGCGCTTTAGCCTTTGTGTATGAAATGTGCTCTGTGAATAAAGCAGCCCTGTTTTCAGATTGATGCCTGCACCGGGTCGGGTGACGGGGTTGAGTAAACTTGCCCTTTCAAACTTTCAGTGTCTGTTTTCAACTTCCTGCGTGTGATTCAGAAACAGAAACGTCATGTTTCAACATTATACTTCACTGAGCTGCAGGGCCGAGTATCGGTGCTGCGCTTGATGTTGTTTGTACCCAGCTCTGTATGGTTTGGCTCGATTTAACGCGACGTGTGATTGGCCCACTACAGCGGCAGCTACGACCCAAACAGTCGAGCATGTGCCAGAGTCGAAGTCCTCTGTTGGTACGTTATGACTTTAAGGCTACTGGTACTGTAATGTTTTAAACGATCCCCAGCAGACTGAGCTGTAATTGCAGCGTCTGCTCCAGAATACACAAGGCAGCAGCATTACCTCGTGTATGTTCCCTGCTCCTCTTCCACTTTGAAGATACATCAGTGGAGTTAAGCTGTGCACAGTGTGTTGCCAGCGTTTGATCTTCTGATGAAGCTCCAGTTGGTGAAGTCATCCCCGCTGCACTAAATAATGATCATTATGGCCATCGTAAAGCGCTCCCTCATCCTTCTCCATTATCTCCCCCTTCTCTAGCTTTGCTCTCTCTCCATCTATCCCCACCTTTCCTCTCTCTGTCTCTTTACTGTCTGCTGCCACGACTTTGTGAATCTCTTGTCATTCTAATAGTTTCATCTTCTGATTTGCATCTCTGCTCGTGTCTCGCTCAGGATTTGTTCTCCACTGCAGACTTTAGACAAAGCCAGCGTCTCCCTGACGTCGTTTCAAGTTCATTCCCCTCGTCTCTCTTTCTCATTCCTTTCACCTTCATCTGTTTCTCTCTCCCCCGCCCTTTGTCAGCTGCCTTGTTTCCTCCATCTCTCTCCCTCTCTCTGCCTTCATCCGTCTTTCTGGCTCATCTGTTTCTGTCTGAGCTTCTGAATGTGCACTCTGGATAACCCGCAGCGCAGCCTCCCCTCTGTTTCCTGCGTCGAGATGCACCCTATTTATTTCGTTGATTTTCGTCAGGGAAAGAATGCACAGACCAAAGACTGACTGGCTGCAGTGGGTTTAGCCAAGTAGAGCCGCTGGGTTACTGAGGGAGGGAGACACTTTGAATATGGACTGAATCCACACACTCAGTGTTCAAACCGTTTGTTTAAATGAAAAGAAAGACTGAGAACCTGAGAGGTAACAAAAAGGAGGGAGGATTCATTTATGAATCCACATAAGAACCTTCTCTTCTGTGACATATTCTTAATGGTGATTTGTTTGATTAGACGGAGGAGTGGGAAGTATTTTATGATGCCCGTTTCTTTCTCATTTATTCTCTGTTTGGGATCAAGAGTTCACAGAAATGCTTCATTCATTTAGACTGAAAACTAAATGCAGAAAGGTGTTTATCAGATACGAAACACTCCTTATCTAATACTTTGAGACAGGACACAATCATTACATCTCCTACAGCAGTAACAAGGCGTTCACCGTGTACCACCATGTGTTTGATTGAGCATGTTGTAGTCCTGGCAGAGATTCACCTTCTTGTTAGCTTGTTGTTGTTTGTTAGATTTACTCAAGTCCTTTATCTCCAAACATTTTTGTCTTGTTAGCACTTTCTCCCCCTGAACTTCCCAGATGGTTTCATTAAAATTACTGGTTGAGGCCCAAAGATGTCAAACTCTCCAATATTTCACCAAAAAAAAAAATCATTAGAGAAAAATCCAAGGGAAACGCTGTTGAGGTCCAGACTGATGGGACCTCGATGGTAGTCATTGAAGAATATAATGAAAGCACGATATGGTTTATTATATTCCCATTATATAATCTGTTTACTGCTGCAAATCCAAATCTATACGCTAACACCGTTAAAAAACGCTTATGTTTTAATGGCTTATTTGAAGGTTGTTGCTGTAGAGCCACTGTTCATAACCACTTTACATGGTTCCACTGCAACACACACACACACACACACACATTCAGAGACAGCAGGGATGACGACCTGCTCAGTGACGTAGTCGTTGAGGGTGAAGGACCGTAAAGCGAACACAAAAGAATCAGCCAAGGTTTGACTTTGTTTTGCGATCAGTCATCCTCACCTCCTCCTCCTCCTACATGTCCTCCTCCTCCTTCTTGTCCTCCTCCTCTTTCTCCTCCTCCTCCGTCTTCTTCTTTAGAATCAGTGTTGCATTTGACAAAAACTACATTACATTTTGTTTCCACAAAGAAACACAAATTTCGTGTGCATGCATCAACTCTCCGGTATCTCTTTTATCTCTTTATCACATATAAACACATGCACACAGTTACATGTGAAGACAGACACGCTTGCTGAAGCCCTGCATCCCACCACCTCTCAGCTGACTCACAAACAAAGGCTGCTTGCTGCATTCTTCTCATACATCAGCTAAACGTACAGATAAGCGTCTTTACAGCAGCCTTGAAAGTGGCTCAAACATAAAGACGAAATAAATAGTTTGAGCCAGCTCGTCCAGAACAAGAGACAATCAAACCTGTGAAACAGGGTCTTATAATCATCTAGTTGGGTCCGTGCTGATTAAAGTGGTCCTCCGCCATCCTACACAACAGAATTCCTCAGTAATAAGTCACACTTATTTCATGTTAGTCACATGTTTTACTGCAGTTCAGTCGAATGCATCAGTCAGTTTGAAGGAAACAGGATCTGGGAAACAAGTGAACTGACGAGTGATTTACCACATTCGAGCTTCTTTCAATACATGCAAATAAGATACTTGTTAAGAAAATATTCTTCATTATTGGGACGATGGATGGAAAGCAAACTGCTTTTAAACTGTGTTTCTTCCTCTCAGAGACGTGGCTTTTATCAGCTCCTCCTTTTAATATTCACTCATCAAAGATGTTCATGCTGCAGGGACGGTGAGACGGTGTAGGGACGGTGTAGGGACGGTGTAGGGTTGCTGTAGGGACGGTGTACGGTGTAAGGTTGCTGTAGGGACGGTAGGGACGGTGTAGGGTTGCTGTAGGGACGGTGTAGGGTTGCTGTAGGGACGGTGTAGGGACGGTGTAGGGTTGCTGTAGGGACGGTGTAGGGACGGTGTACGGTGTAGGGTTGCTGTAGGGACGGTGTAGGGTTGCTGTAGGGACGGTGTAGGGTTGCTGTAGGGACGGTGTAGGGACGGTGAGACGGTGTAGGGACGGTGTACGGTGTAGGGACGGTGTAGGGACGGTGTAGGGTTGCTGTAGGGACGGTGTAGGGTTGCTGTAGGGACGGTGTAGGGTTGCTGTAGGGACGGTGTAGGGACGGTGTAGGGACGGTGAGACGGTGTAGGGACGGTGAGACGGTGTAGGGACGGTGTACGGTGTAGGGTTGCTGTAGGGACGGTTTTAACCACCACAACTCCTGAATGAATGTGGGTTGACTTATTTGGTTTTTGTAGCCTACGTTGAGTTCAGACATCATCTGAAAAGAAACTTTCCATTAAACTTTTCTACTTTTTCCATTAATTAATGAAACTCTATATTAGTTTATATTTCTTTTTGGTGAGGTTGCTAAAAGGTTTGAGCTTTTGTACTGAAGATGTTTCAGTGTCTCTTATATTAGCATCTGTCCATCTAGTGAATCCAATATTCACCGTCTGTTAGTGTTTCTGCTCTCTACCAACTCCTGAGGGAAACCAGCTGCTCTACAGTATATGACAATAAAAGAATATAAAAAAGGTTAACAGCAACATGAACAATGGTGCTTAACTTAATGCAATAAATAGTTTCTTCTTCGCTGGTTTTGTGTGGCTGACTGGCTCGTCTGTCCTCAGCTCAGTAGTTTTAACAGAAACAAGCTGAAACTCCTGCTGTGTCGAAAGCATTTATCTGACTTAATGTAGACGTCTACTTTACTAAATGTCAGTGATCACTGAAAAACTGACTGAAAAACACAGATGACTGTTAAGGAATCATCACAGTGTCACACTACGTTGGTGAAACACCTTAATGTGCCAGAACATAGACGTCAGATTTAGACTGTCCAGGTGTGTTGAACAGTCTCATTCAGTGTTTTAATGATGGTGCCAAACACATCGCCACCGAACACTGTAGTAAGAGACGTCAGTCCTTTACGCAGCATGTAGGAAACTGTGATCATGTGATGAACTTTAAGACACAATGTGATGATTGACTGGGATTTATGTCTATATGGATGAAGGATGAGCAGAGCGTGTGCAGGGCAGGGTGGAGACAACCGTGTAATCAGGGAGGTCGGGTATCAAAAAATAAGCAGCCTGTCTGACTGTGTGTGTGTGTGTGTGTGTGTGTGTGTGTGCGTGTGTGTGTGTGTGCATGCTGGGATTCCTCATGCCTGTCTCATTGTCCTGGGTCCTGTAAGACAAAGGGTTAAGTAAATGTTTGGGGAAGATAAGGCCACTCACACTGACAGGCAGCAGGCCTCACTGCCCAGGGGAACCCAGACCCAAATACATCACACACACACACACACACACACACACTCACACACACACACACACACACACACACACACACATTAAAATACTCCATCCCTTCTTCTCTCTGTCTTTCATGCACTCATTTCTATTTGACTCCTGGAATTACTGTTGTCTTTTCACCTTGTAAATCACCACAGTGGACGTGCAGCAGTGTACGAGCCAGCAGGTCCGGGGATTGAACTTGTGTCAAAGTGTTGGGTAGATTCTATAGAAGCCAGTTATTTCTGTCTCCAGCGGCAGGTCTGGCAAACACAACTTGCTCATTCCTGCTTTTCATGTCCCACTGTGAGGGTTTTAGAGCTCAGCCTCACATCACAGCTCTGATGAAGGTCTACAAGCGGGTTGACAAATGCCCCGTCTTTGTCTGGCTCAGGTTTGTCCCAAGCATGTGTTATAAATCATTTAAACCCACAACATTGCTGCATCTCTACTGCGTATCTGATGGCAGGAGAGTTTGGAGGAGTATTTTACCCAACGTGCATTCATGTTTCTTAATAACATCTTTAATGTTGTTTAAGGAGATAGTTGTGTGGGTTTATATCAGAGCTAACATGACATTAATGTTACTCCTGATCACCGACTTCATCGAGCATTAACCCAAAACTGAAGCTGAATGTACAAATCAAAGTCAGTGCAGCTGAAACAGAGACACAATCTTTTCTTAACCCTTTCATGTCAAAACCCGGTGCCTACATTACCCACAATGCAACTTGACTAGATTCACTCAACTGTACAGATGTGTGTGTTGTTCCAGTAGAAGCTCCTCCAGCAGAGATGAGGAGGAACCACATCTTTCTATATCCAACACAGACTCAGGTGATTACTGAAACCTTCTCAGGTGAGATGTTGACAGTTACACGTGATGAAAATAAAAATACTCAAAATGATGAGAATGATTTTCATGAAGTTTCCTCCTCTTGGAGGAAATGAGCTTCCACATATTTGGAAACCAAAACTATGAAATGCTTGCCTGCATGTATGAGCTGCAAGGCCTCAGAGTGATGGACTGTTCATTCATCATTGTCACGCTTTGCTTGGCTTTTAGTGGCTGTCGCAGTGATGTACAGGCCCTCTGCAGCCGCCGAGGGCATTCTGATATACAAAGAGACATTTGGTTTTTCTAACAAATTAGCTGTTCAGGTAAACAGTTCTTTAAGCCCTGCAGAAGAAATGTAGAACAGTCAAACAGTTTACGAATCACCAATCTTTCACTGTGCCAGCATGAGTGAGAGTACAGAAGCTGAGGGAGAAAATCCTCCAGACATACGGAGCAGCGACTCAACGTGTTCAGATAGTTGGAGACACTTCTGCTAGTGTTGTAAAGTTGACATTAAGTTTTCATCTTGAGATGCATATTCAGGTGGTTATTATGTTATCTGATGTCGGTCAAAGGCCAGATTTTAAAATGGTGACATTTAGCTTCTAAATCAATTCATTTCATCTTCACATAAATTAAGTAATAAAACTTTGATTTTACGCCCTGGAGCCATTTGACTTTCACTCTTCAAATAAAACTGTTTTTGAATGAAATGTTGAACAGTACAGAGAAGATAAGAAGCCTGGGAGCTGCTAACAGTTAGCTCACTAGCTACAGCTGTTGACGAGCCCTGCGAGGAGGAGCAGGAGGAGCAGGGTGATGTTCTTGTGTCGGTTCAAAGTGCTTCTGAAACCTGACGATGGCTTTTTGCATCTGCATCAGTCAACGCCCATTTCCACAGACCGTCCAATCACCTCACAGATAATATCTCTCTCAGCATATGAGCTCATGAGGTCTCCTCATCTTTCACAACAACACAATCAGCCTCCTTCTAACAACGAAGCTGACAGCTGAAAACAAGTCACTGAGGAGGAGCCCCAGAGGCTGCTCCTGCTCCTGCTCCTCATCCTCATCCTACTCCTCATCGTCCTCATCCTCCTCCTCTCTATGTCTGTCTCTCCCTCTGTCTCACCCTCTCCCTGTCTCGCTCCCTCTATCTCTATCTCTCTATCTCTCTCTCTCTGTCTCTCTCTGTCTGTCTCTCTCTGTCTCTGTCTGTCTCTTCCTCTGTTTGTCTTTCTCTCTCTCTCTGTCTTTCTCTCTGTCTGTCTCTGTCTGTCTCTCTGTCTCTCTCTGTCTCTCTCTCTGTCTGTCTCTCTCTCTCTCTGTCTCTCTCTGTCTGTCTCTCTCTCTCTGTGTCTCTCTGTCCGTCTCTCCCTCCCTGCTGAGTTTTATCAGTGGTCCTGGTCAGTGTCCTACTGTCATGTCTTAATGTGATTTATGTCGCAGGCTGTGAAGTCAACTTATCTCCCTCCTCTTCCAGCTCTCTCCTCCCCTCCACCTCCTCCTCCTCTTCACCTCCTCATCGCCCCCTCCACCTCCTCCTCCTCCTCTTCACCTCCTCATCCTCCCCTCCACCTCCTCCTCCTCCTCTCCACCCTACGGAGGCTTGGCTCCCTCTATCTATGTCTCCTCCAGCTGAAACAGGGAGGTGAAGTTTGGTTCATTGGGGGGTTTCAGGCGTTCATCTGTCCTGTGAAATCATGAGCATTATTCTGATCCTCAGTTATTATTATGTTTGTATGAATATGGGCACAAATAATCTCCAATAGTAATAATATCCATATAAACAGTCTGAATATTGATCCTGAGTCTGTTAATATGGATATCGATACTACGGTGGCCTTGAGGGTCAAAGCACAACAAAACACAAGGATGCTCAATATACAGAAATAATGATATCAAATGAATAAGTATATACTACATATACATCTATTATCCATGTATTTTCCAGACCAGGTGTCTGAACCTGAACATCTTTTTACAACTACAAAGCATTTCTACACAGTTTCTGTGATTTACTGGACGACGAAGCTTTGAAATTATTTCTGAAATCTCATTCGCTCTTTTGTGAGTCCATACGTGTGTGTGTGTGTGTGTGTGTCCACATTTCCCATCGTCATGCCTCTCCCTCCTCTGGCCTTTGATGTGCTTTTAAAGTGGCCCGTGCTCTCTCTGCTTTCCCTCTCACTTGACAATTGTTTATTAGTTTTAAAATGGTCTTAGAGGACCGTGTGTGTCTCAATGGCACACTTAAAGAGAGAATAACTGGCTTTGAATCAGAGAGAGTCAGAAGATAGGAAGCAAAAAAAAATGAAGGAACGCTGTAGAAAACTGTGTATGGCTTTTATCTGAGTTATTATGGTGCAGTTTGCAAGTTGGACAGACAGGCTGGAAGAAAGAGGAAGAAGTGTAGGAGTGTGAAGGAGCGAGGGAGCAATGACCAGCAGAGGAGGAGAAGAAAGACATACAAGGAGCGAGTAAGAGAGAAGAAAGAAGAGTGCAGACCACCCAGGTGTCCTGCTCCTCTCACTGTTCGAGACAAATGGTTTGTGGAGGGTCCTTCATCAGCTTCACGTTTGACTCAGGTTTGATTCAGGTTTGACTCAGGTTTGATTCAGGTTTGATTCAGGTTTGATTCAGTTTGATTCAGGTTTGATTCAGGTTTGACTCAGGTTTGATTGAGGTTTGATTCAGGGTTGATTGAGGTTTGATTGAGGTTTGATTCACTTTAACTCAGGTTTGATTCAGGTTTGATTCAGGTTTGATTCAGTTTGATTCAGGTTTGATTCAGGTTTGACTCAGGTTTGATTGAGGTTTGATTCAGGGTTGATTCAGGTTTGATTCAGGTTTGACTCAGGTTTGATTGAGGTTTGATTCAGGGTTGATTGAGGTTTGATTGAGGTTTGATTCAGGTTTGACTCAGTTTGACTCAGTTTGACTCAGGTTTGATTCAGGTTTGATTCAGGTTTGACTCAGGTTTGATTCAGGTTTGATTCAGGTTTGATTCAGGTTTGATTGTGTGACTCAGCAGCTACAGCGTAGCATGACTCAGCATATCTGAACTCGCAGGGTCTGTCTGTGGACTTGAGCCTAATGCTTCCATCTCTTTTATTCACTGTCGTCATTCATAAATATGCATTTAATAAACAACTTTTTATTCACTGTACAAAACATAACATGCAAAGAAAAGTTGTTGAGGAGGTTCAGCAGAGTCACTGTAGTCAATATAAGAGAGAGGAGGTCCCAGTCATCTGACCGGCCAATGAAAATGTGCCGTTTTATCTTTGCTCTCCTCCTTCTGCTGCTTGGGTAAACATGGAGCAGGAACCAGTGCAAAATGTGACTGTTTGTGTTGCATCTGTACACTGTGACTCACGCCTCAGTGAAAACAGCATCATGGTTTCATTTTAGTTTTCTTACCCATTAAAAACCTGTATTATAACTACTTTTTCCTTAAACTGTGTGAAGTTATTGTCCCATTGTCCCAGAATAACTGCAGACAGCTGTGTGAGTCTTTAAATGTTCTTATTGTTTCAGCAACAACCAACTCATGTGAATCACTTGAGGTAATATATCAGATTTCACACAAAGGGATTAATGCCAGGTCTGGGTGAACACTTGATTCTGATTGGCTGCAGGATGTCCATTAATTGGCTACTGGCTAAACTGAGTAACTATAGCAACACATTAACAAGCTAAGATGTAATTATAACACGGAAAATGTTAGATTTTGATTGCAAAACACATGCAAATATAAATTAATGGCTTTTTTTTCTTTGACAAGTGACATATTGTGACATGTGTGAATGAGTTGACCGATAAGTGAGCGATAATAGATGACAGGGAGGCTCAAACCGTCCATTAATTCCTGATAAGGGACACCTGGTCAGGAATTATCCCTTACTTGTTGCTCTCCTACTTACACCTGGAAACATAGTGATGTGGAGAATCAGTGTATTTCCCTGTTAAATAAGGAGAGAAGCTGGAATATTGTGGCTTGTTCCTAAAACATTTGTTATTATCTGATCAACGTGGCATCATGATGATACAAGCAAAGATGAATGCAGTTCAATGGATGCTAATTACTTGAACTTGGAAACCCCTTTTAAACTCACTTTCTCCCATCATCCCCTCTCTGACCTCACTTTTCCCTCATTCTTTATACCTCTTTCTTCTTCTTTGCCTTCTGCCCTTCTCCTCCTCTTATCCGCCGTCCGGCCTTTCCCCATCCCTCTTCCCTCCCCATTCTTCTTCTCTGCCATCCTGCACAGGTCCTTCCAGCAATCATTTTTCAGCTCGGCCTCAGCCGTGGCAGCGGCTGTCCCTTATCGGCCCATGAAGAGGCTAAGAAAACAGTGTGATGTGGGATCCTTATAGGACTAGATGGTGTAATTGCCTAATTGCTTTTTTTCTCCAGTCGGGGGGTTCTGCTTTCTGTCAGGCAGGCAGGAGCCCATAAACACCGGCCAGCTATTCCCAGCATCTCCCTCAATGTCACCGTTTGGTGTAGTTTGATTGGCTTAACTCAGAGCCGGGGCCTATCGCTCATTGGCTCCTCCCAGGATGAATGGTCCCGCTGACAGCCAATGGGGCCACAGCAGGGTGAGAAGGGTGAGCGAGAGAGTAAACAGCATTTTTCTGAAGTCAGGGACATGCAGGGCTCTTTTTGTTGGGTTCCAAGTAATGTTTTCAGTTTTGCTTCCCAGACGACCTCGAGGCCTTCAAAAGTGTAACAGTATGATATGATTGTTAACCATCTTAACAACAAGTACTCCTTAAACTTTGCAGAAGACAGGAAGACTTGAAGTTGCAGGGTGTTACATGAAGGCCGTGGCCTAGAAACAGGGCATAAATCAGGGCAAAGTCTCTCTCTCTCTCTCCCTCCTCCAACGCTGCCTCGACTCGAGCACACTCACTCCATCCAAGGCCAAGCAATCTGTCTGCTGAGGCAGGAAGCGCTGAGTGAGAGAAAGGCTCGCTGTACCAAGAGGAAGAGGAATTTGAGCGAAGAACGTCTAATATTGGCCATTTCTTTGGACATCCTTTACCCACCTCCCTGAGTCTGTCTTCATTCAATCAGTCCGGCTGGAAACCCCCATGTGATAGATTCTCTGTGCCTCTCTCAGACGCCCTGTCCTCCGTCCATCTCTATTACCCCGAATGAAGATAGATGTGGACATTGTATAAGCTCACTGGCCATCAATTTCAGACATTTCTTCTTCTGTGATGGTATGCAAGTGCGCTGGACTGAAAAAGGAGCGAGCTAGTGGCGAGGAATAGAGAATGTAAAACAGGAATAGATAGAGAGAACAACACACAGTGCCACCACTGTTTTATCAGTAATACCACACACTAATCCAGGGAGGAAACCAGTAGGCGTCCTGTCATGGAGGCAAACGCACACAGGAAACAGACTAGTGTAGACAGGAAGCCCGTCTGACACAGTCCCACAATGATGCCTGCTTATTGTAAGCTATCAATACACATGAACAAATCAACTGTAGACTGTATGTGTGTCTGTGTACTATAAGTGTGTGTATATACAGTATATACAGTATGGAGGTAGCAGTATGGAGTAACAAGCCACTCAAGTGTGTTAACAGTAGAGAAGTGGAGAGTGGGGCTGAAACACTTAACGAGAGCTAAAGCTCCCCGTCAGGTCAGAGGTCACATAAATATAGAAATTGTTGCAGCACATTTAGTCAATTCACATTTAACTTTTGATTTGAGGAGAATATACTTTATAATTCATCCCCTCATTCTTACCCTTATTATCTCTTTCCACAACCCTCATTCATTCATTCATCCACCTGTACACCAGGCTGCTCTCATCAGTTCCTTCTTATTTAATCAGTGAGTCAGATGATTATGTTGTCTGTTGATATAATTTAACATTATCTGTGTGTGTGTGTGTGTGTGTGTGTGTGTGTGTGTGTACAGTAGAGGGCTGACCTTGAGACAGCCTCAAACGTTCGGTTCTTTCCTATATTTTTACTGTATACACAGACACTTTAATTTGATATTTCCTCTCCTCTCCTCTCCTCTCCTCTCCTCTCCTCTCCTCTCCTCTCCTCTCCTCTCCTCTCCTCTCCTCTCCTGCCCCCCCCTCTCCTCTCCTCTCCTCTCCTCCTCCTCTCCTCTCCTCTCCTCTCCTCTCCTCTCCTCTCCTCTCCTCTCCTCTCCTCTCCTCTCCTCTCCTCTCCTCTCCTCTCCTCTCCTCTCCTCTCCTCTCCTCTCCTCTCCTCTCCTCTCCTCTCCTCTCCTTTCCTTTCCTTTCCTTTCCTTTCCTTTCCTTTCCTTTCCTTTCCTCTCCTCTCCTCTCCTCTCCTCTCCTCTCCTCTCCTCTCCTCTCCTCTCCTCTCCTCTCCTCTCCTCTCCTCTCCTCTCCTCTCCCCTCCCCTCCTCTCCTCCCCTCCCCTCCCCTCTCCTCTCCTCTCCTCTCCTCTCCTCTCCTCTCCTCTCCTCTCCTCTCTCCTCTCCTCTCCTCTCCTCTCCTCTCCTCTCCTCCTCTGTCTTGCTGGTGTTTGAAATGTTTATCCTACCTCTCTTCTTGTTTGACGTGCCCGGTCTATTCATCGCTCTGGGTGGCCTGGATCGTGCTTGCCAGCTCCTGATGCTCTCTGGCTCAACTATAGATAGGACCCAACATACACCTACAGTACACCAGTCTCTGTTACAGCTCAGCAAATAAAACAAGAGGATTACAATTATTTACAATGTTTGTGTTTAGTTTGTAAATGTAATCACATTCAGTTTTTTACCGTGTGGACGGTCCTGTTGGTCATGTGATTGCATATAACATTTCCATAGAGCACATCCAACAGGTCACTGTCAGCGGGTCAGAGTCGGTGCCAGGGTGTGTGTGCTGTGAATTGAAACCATGTGTGATGCTGTTTTTCTGACTGTGGTTTATCTTGATGGTAGAACTTCATGTTTTAAAGCTGCAGTGACATCAGTACAACGTCACAGACGGCAGGTTCGATATGCTGAAGGAAGATGAAGTTTATGGATAACTTGAGAACAAACAGCATCAAGTAACAAACACTAAAATATGAATAAAACAATCACAACCTGAAGAAAATCTGGGTGTACTGTATGTATGAATATCTTCATCACTGTTTGCTGCTTTGGTTCTGGTCTCATTAGTTTGTTGGTTGAGCTGCAGGAGTCATTAGTCTGACGAGCTGGATCGAGCTACAGAAGAGTCGGCTTTGTTGTCTTAAATTTAAATCACATCCTATATTATAATTTATGTCATATCCAGATCTCAGTTAACCAACAGTCAATCTGATTGCAGCATGAGCATTACATACAGTATACAGTGTTAATATTCAACCCTAATAAACCATGAAAGCTGTTCATTTACTCAGTAACATCTATACTGATGCTTCCACCTGTGCAGAAATCTTCCCTTTACTTTGATACTAATACTATTCATATAGACCTTGTAGTTGCAGAGACATACTCTTGGAGATTAAGAGGTTAACAGTGGATCTAATGAACAGGCTCCCTCTTAGTGACCAGCTGGTGAACATCGTGGAGCAGAGACTCAAACAGAGCGAAAAGGAGACTGAATACTGGACAGAAACACAACTCCAAATAAATGATGATGTTGCTCCATAACTGCTGGATGTGAATTGTCAACTATGTGTTAATAAATGAGCTATTTGAGCTTTATAAAGTGATAATATGTCAGTGTGGTGTTCACAGCTTGTTTTCATTGACTCAAAGTGGCCAAAAAATTGGTTTAATTTTATGTTATGTCGTCCTGCAGATCTTATCAGAAGAAAGAGCTGGAATATAGTACATTCTTATAACACACGTGTGTGTGTGTGTGTGTGTGTGTGTGTGTGTCTCCTGGGCTACCCTACAGTGTGTCTCTAAACATGGGCATCGTTCCAACAGACACACTGAAGGAGTCACACGCTCCACCCACTCATCAGAGCTGTAGTCTCTCACGCCCGTGACATGCCGAGTCCAATGGCCGAGGTTTAGTGACACGTGCACACAAACACCTGCTCACACATACACGCACACACACACACACACACACATACACACACACACACAGTGGGAGGTACGAGGGTGGTGGAATGGAGAGGTTTCAAGAATTTCCATGCACACACTCATACAACCTTATCTGGAGATCAACAAGTGAAGACTGGCTCGTTGGCAGTCTTTGCACCCTTGTTTGATGAGATCATTCACTACGGCCAGAGAGGGAGCTGCCTCACGTTGGTCATTTATATTCAAGGATAATGTACATAAGCTGATTGGTGTACTTACTGTACGCAGTAAAGGCTAAAAGCACATGTACACACACATTATATAGAGCCTCTTAAGAGCCACTGTGGAATCATAAAATGCTAAAACAAAAGCCACCTGTATTTTAGGTTTGGCTCATACAAACTCTGCACACTTGCCCACTCACCACCACCTCTGTAAGATTCCCAGCATGCACCTGTCAAAGGAGCTGGGCCTCGCTAAGCAGGACAGATTTACAAAATTTAAAGCTATTACAATGCCTCCCTCACAGAAATGCAAACGGTTGGTCAGATTCATAGGCGGCCATTAATTTCCGATGTGTCTGGTGTTGCGCTGCGCGGCCATGCTCTCCTCCCCCTAGTGCCTGACATGCAGAGAGCTGCGTAAACATTTATGCAGCAGTATTTTTTAAAGGCCCTCTGCAGTGTCTTGTAAATCTGCCTGCTGCTTTGATGTCTTATCTGCTGTGTGTGTGTGTGTGTGTGTGTGTGTGTATTGTATTTTTAGCCATGCATGTACATGTACATACACTTTTCTTAATGCTCGTCTTCAACATAATCAGTTTAGAAAAGTATCTTGTGTCTTGCCTCCCATTAAATACACCTTGTTACATGTGTAGAATAATATTTGGTAGGCCAGTGTGTCCAACAACATCCAGTTGCAGGGCTCTCCTACCTGCTAACAGTAATTTAGTCTCTGATTTATGGGGCTGCCCTGCATGATACTCTGGACAACAGTGATTTAAGATATGGCCAGCAGAGTAAAAACAAGCCAAAGCATTAAGTGAAGATTTTAGTGAGACACATTGTCCCTTTGTGAACATTTCCTCTAAGAACCACAGATAATTAAAGTATTGCTCTTACAGTTCTGCCCTCTTGGGTGAGAAATAGATTAAGTAGTCAAACCAAACAGTTTGTTAATATTCCCACAGAGACGGTGACAATGTCTTTCTGATTAGCTCCTCTCAGGCCTGTCGCCTCCTCAACAGATTTGTTAAACTGTGTTTATGTAACAGAGAGAGAAGAGCGACTCCAGTGATTTACAAGCCTGTGAGTGTTTTAGTGATGGCTGGTGCAGGTCAAGGTAATGATCATAAATAAGAGGTGGAGGAGAGGAGGAAGAGGGTGGGGGTGAAAGAACAAGTGAGAGAGGGTGGATGAACATCATAACAAGTCTAAGGACGGGTTCAAATTCCTACAGCTCATGGATGTCGTAACTTACGGCACCGCGTGTTGACCCAAAGAAAAGTTGTGAAAGTGGCTGCTGAGCTTAATGGAAACTTAATGGGAAATCGTTCAGCCTGTGTTGGACGCCTCTGCAAATACTACTGACATGATTGAATCATCTGTAACAACATACTTCACTGAATAGTTAGTGCTCACTGTGCTATGGAAACCTGTACAGTAGCAAGGCCTGAGCGGCTCACAGGCGCCCCCTAGATGCCACTGGTGGGTGTGCACAGTGTTCCCAAACCCACCTCTCATCTGATTCGATGGAGATTGACACGGCATATCAGCATCAACACACTAAATGTCATAATTTTATTTCAGTTTATTAAAACTAAACTTGAACATGAACACATAAATAAAACGAAGTCATACCTGCACCTATCAGACGTCCTGGCCCTGAGGTTTCATGTATTGTTTGGCCTCTTAAAGGTGGTGTTTTTATGTTACAGCTTTTGATGCTAGTAATAGCTAGCCTATATAGCTAACTGCCATTGATTGGACAGCTCGTGTTTTATGGTAACCCATTTACATATTATTATATTTATATATTATTATAAAGTTTGTAAGCGAAGACATGCCCCATGTTGAGCTTAAAGACTTCACACACCCTCCTGCAGCCCAGTCCTGCTGATGACTGCCAGCACTGAAATGTGATTTCTTGTTTCAACCCTCATAGTTGGTTGAATGTCTCACAGTAGAAACCGTATCATTGCAAGAACAGATTTAGCTGAATGTGTCAGCTCAGACAGGTAAATAAAAGCCAAAGCCCTTGAGACAGACTCACCCTGTAAAACACACACATATTCTGATAGGATTGTGCAGTTGTAGCTTTCTGTTTGTTCATGTTCTGCATGTCTCTCTGGGGTTGGCTGTGTCGAAGCTGTGCTGAAGCACTTCTCCACTATCAGTTCATGACTGAACAACCGAAAACTGGATAGAAAATAAATATTGCACTTTCCATTTACTTGGAGGCTGAACTATGTGCAAGCAGTAGCATAATGTGAACACTGAGGAATAAGTTAAGCAGGAAGGAGGATTTTTAGAAGTGGAAAACAGCCATTTGCAGGATCCTCCTGGAGACGCTGCACTACCTCCTAAACTACTGAACTGCTCCACATGTGACTTCTCTCAGTGGGAAGTCCCTCACTAACACCACAAGACAAGGTCATCATAAACTGAAAGGCCTCAAAGATAATCTGCTCCCACTGCACCTGTGTCTGCTTCAAGATGTAACTGGGCCCTCTAGTGGATGAAATCCAACATTACACTGTTACATGAGGACATTCGAGTCGACTTCAGCAGCATCAGAGGACGAGATGCTGCTGCTGAAATGTAAAGATCTCTTCCAAGAAACATACAAATGCTTTGTTTTAAATAATGAATAGTTTAAAAAAAAAACTTTAAATGACAATGACTCATTTTTCAGATGTTTCTCTAATATAATTTGTATTTGTATTCATATTCTTATTTATATTTCAGCTCTTTTTATCTATCTATCTTTGCTTGTTTGTGAAATATTGGCTTTAATTCTTTGGACCTCAAACACTGATTTATATGAGAAGTTTGAAGGGAAATGTTGAGCTGCAACACGTCACAGACATCTGATATGTTCACACACACACACACACACACACACACACAACGTTTAGAAACAGTATAGTGTAATCAATAAGATCACCGTTATGTTATTTCATGCAATGATTTATATATATATATATATCATTTCTGTATGTTTTTCAATCAATGCTAAAAGCACCAATTTAATTTCATTCAAATAATTCTTTTACTGTGTTGATGTAACACTGGATCAACAAAGTCAATGTTGTCGTAACGTCTTTACAGTTACGGTTACGTTGGGTCCTGGTACGTGTTACCGTTGTCCCTGTAAAGGGTCACGGGCTCATTCAGGCATGTAGCTGTTAATGTGTGCAGAATACTGTCATGATCAGGGCCAGAGTCATGAGCTCATTCCTGTCATACTTATGATACCTTCCTGCCACCAATAAGACATGCTGCAAGCTGGCACTGCTCTGCACTTTACAATGAGATTAGAGTCAGAGTGGATGAACCTGCTGTTAAAACAACAGCCAGGTGTCCACAAAATGTGCAAAAATGCATTTAAAGTAGATGTGAAGCTTCTCTGAGGCTTCATCAGTGTGAGTTAGTCATATCAAGTGGATATCTGACACATTTACAGTCTGTTTAGCATCAAATTCCCTCTTTGTGTTTCCCTGTTGACACACTTTTAAACACATTTTTGCACAGAATGAGGACTGTGGATAAGAGCGTTATGAACAGGAGACGAGAATGATGATGATGATGAAGATGTTACCTCAGCCTGCTCATAAGGAATCTGGTTCAGCGATCAGGAAATGGCCTTTCCGCATGAAGAATCATGTTTAGTTTCAGAGACAATACACATACCATCACTATTGTCTGTTGTTTGCCATCAAATGTACATACCAGTACCACAGTCAGTGGGTCTGCTGCACCCTGACGCTGCTCTACGGCTCATTTCACACACGCAGCCACACACACACACACACACACACACACACATGCACACACACACACAAGCACACACACACACACACACACACGCACAAATTTAAGATTTGATTTCTTTATTGGAAATTGGAACAATAGATTCGCTCCACCTCTGTGTCACGCATGTATATGATTGTTCTGTGGTTGAAGCTTTTAGCATAGTGAGTCTGTAATACATGATGACAATATTTTAACTTCATTTCTAAATCTTATTATAAATCAGATGAGCTTCATTTGACGCCTGCCCCTCTGTTGGACTCAGATGTACCATTGCAGGACTCTGCGTTGGCCTGTTTCTGTTTCTCTTGTTATCGGTTTTGTTCCTCTATCCCCACAGGGCTTCATGGGGCCGGTTTAGCCGGTTACGTGGGATTTCAGCAGAACAGGAATATCAAGGGAGAACTTGCCCAGGCTTCTGTGTTTGTGTTCCTCAAGGGGACAACCGCTCCGACCGGTTTTCTGGGGTGGAGAGATGAGAGATGGGAGGGTGTGGGGCGTTCTCCCTCACCTTGTTCTCCTCTCTTTCTCTCCATTATCACGCTGTCTCTCTCTCTCTTTCCCTCTGTATCACTCAGTCCATCTCTGAAGTCTGAGGAAGACTACGGTGCCCGACAGTGAGCGGCTGAAGATTTCCCCCCGGCTGTATGAGGTGAGTTACTGTAGATTCAGTGCTGAAGTGTTGCCTGCTGACAGGTGGGTAGAGAAGCTGCTGGGAGGGAGGACTGCGCTGGCACACAGGAAACGTTCAAGGCCTTATCAGATATTACTGAGCTCATTATGGAGTGTGTGTGTGTGTGGATGGGGGGGGGGCATGAAGTCTACATGAATGTGAATGTGAGCCTTTAATTAAGCAAACATGATGTGTTTTACAATATAAACAGAAAACACGTGTGTATATATGCAGAGAGATTCAGAGGGTCTTAATATTAATATTAGTCATATTCTCTGACAGTCACATGATTTATCAGACCAGAGCTTTGAAAGCAGCCTGTCAGTAACTCTGACAGTGACTCTGGACTAAATCAGTTGATATTATGAATGAAGTCTGAACATCAAAATGTCCTCACATGACTCAAGTCTGGTTTGAGTCAAACAACAAAGCTCCTGTTTGAGAAGGGCCGACACTGAAGACATGTGGCCAGTTTGTTATCCACACACAGTGTAGTTTCTATAGGTGGCTTATAGCTTTGTACGTTACGTGGTAATGTCAACAGTGTCAGTGATACAGTTGTGTTTGTAGTGACAGTAAGCATAAGTAGCATATACTGGAAATACATGGTAAGGACAGAGAAATAATAGTCTGTGTGTGTAAATAATGATCTAGTGATAGCAGAGCTGACACACAGGCAGGTCTTTTCTTGCACTGCTGAGGTGATCTGGATCTGAACAGTTACCTGCCTGACATATCCTGACATGTTGAGAGAGCGTGATCCACTCTGATGAAACAACGTGGAAAATACATCCAGTATGTGCATTCGTACTTTTAGGGAATCGTGTGTGTGTGTGTGTGTGTGTGTGTGTGTGTGTGTGTGTGTGTGTGTGTGTGTGTGTGTGTCCTACGAGGCTGTGCTGATGCACACGTGTTTGTTGTGATCAGTGTCATAAAAATCACATGTTGTAAATTTGGTGTGTTTTCATGCTTCAGGTGTGTTTTCCTACATTGTACACGAGTAACTACAACGATGTATTAACAGCATTAAATGGTCATTATCAGTTGAATAATGTGACCTTATGCTGTGACAGTGCTGTCATTGAGGTCTGGTTATGATACACAGAAACCCTTTTATGATTATGATTAGGAAAAGATCATAGTTTAGGTTAAAATAGAAAACCTGCTGCAAAATGTCCCGACGTCTCGCTACAGATCTGGTGTTGTTGGTTGAAAAGGGAGCTGCTATTAAAACTAACTGAGTCTCAAGCCACCTCTTCCTAAAGAGAAGTGAGCTCATATAGATGTCATCTGAACTACCACTTTCCCTATCACCTAATTGTATACATAATTATATACATTATATATATATATAGTATTGTATTGTTACTTATTGAACCGTAGATATTCAACGTATCCGTGGTTTGTAGAAACATCTGAATCACAGGTCTGAATGTAAACGTCTTTATCTCTTACGCACATAGAAAATCAATCAGTGTGATAAACCAGGAGATTCTCCTGATATCAGATCTATTAAAAGTGTAATAAATCAGAATTTGCTTTCTAATAACATTCGGTGATGAACTCGTTGTGACTGTGAGGACTTCATTCAAGTTTCCCACAGTCCTGTAGCGTCGTGACACCACAGAGGGACTCTTCATCAGGAGACACATTAAACGTTGAGCTTGTGGGGCAGCAAAGTCAACAAAGAAAAGTGCGCTCATGTAATAGCTGTTTTTCATGTACTTGAATCACAAACTGTAGACTTAAGCACCACACCTGGCCGGACCCGTCTAGCCAGTTTCAATAACCCTCGATATGATAACCAAATTTGCTCTCACATTTGAGTAACAGGGACAGCTTATGAAAATGCAGCAAAGCCCGCTGAGCTGTATGTTCTCAGGTGCATAAACACATCTTCAGGCTACAACGTCTGCACACTTAATGACTGATTTTCTAGCGTTCTTCTCCACGTGTAGTTTGAGGTTTTGTTATTTAGTCACAGCTTTGTGTTTAGGGTGTGTGCAGGGTTGTAATGTCAAGTCATGTCAAATCACCTGTTGAATACCTCAAAAACTGTCAATAACCTTTGAAGTGGGAGAAGGTGCTGACTGTCCGGCAGTAAAGATTAGTAGAGCAGGGGTGTGTCAGTTCCTTGAGATAATGTATACCTGTTGGAAACTGGTTTTGACTAGAATTTGTTGTCAAGAAAAGACAAGATAGCTCAGCAGATCCATAAACACCACCTTTATCACACGGTTCCTGCTGCTTGTCTCAAAGTTTCTCATACTGCCTGCAGCTGACTGACTGATTCTTTAAAAGTGAGAAATCCAGTTTTATTCACAATTCCTGAAAGTCTCCAGTTGCACTCAGCGTATTGTCTGCTGCTGTTACATCTACAGGAACCTTTAGGAGGCCGAGAGTACATCTGTTGCATCTGTTTCATGTCTTATTTTACTGCTGATCACAGTGTCTTTATGGCATCCAACAGTTGAATCAGACGTCCAAAACTGAATATAATATATATATAATATAAACTGAATATTTCACCTTTAATGTTCCAAGAAGAACAAAACGACTACGATCAAGAGTAAAAGAAACACTGAGCATGTCGCTCTAATCTGCTGCTTTCTGTGACCTGGTTGTTAGTTACATACAGTACACTGTAAATTATCAGGACTTTATGAATTATAATAAAATGATATTTCCATTTGGAAGAATTCATTTTATTCGTCAGAAGCATTGAAAATATTCCCTCTGTGTCTCTCTCTACGTTCAGACTCTGTCAAGGTCAAAGGTCAGCACCATAATGGAGGGTTTCAACGAGCTTCTCCTTAAACTGAGGGAGGTCCACGAGCGAGAAGTGGACGGTAAGTAAGAAACTATGGAAATGACAGCATTTAATAACGAGTCATGCAGGTGTTTTCAAAACTTTCACTGCAAATCCTTATAAGCAGGTGTGTTGTGTTGTTGACTTGCAGGGTGGCAGGCGAAAGTCCACGAGCTATCCAACAAGAAGGGCTGGTGAGTGGAGTCTTCACCTCCCCAGTGTCTCCAGATTATCATGTTTAGACAACGCTGACAAGATATTCAGGTTCAGCGCTGCACGAGTTGAGCCGCTGTGTGAGCCTGAAGTCTTTGTGGACCCGTCTTCTACCTGCCCTGTGTTCGATCATGTCACGTTTAGCTCAGAGAAGCTCATGTTGTAACAAGTCATTCAATCTCATACTGAGTCACAAAATCTTTGTTTCGTTTCCCTTAGAAGCAGTGGAAAAAAACGACTGGCAGCGTGGCTTAATTTTAGGTTCTTGATATAACTGCTATAAGCATCTTGGAATAAACAGATCAATCGGTTCATTCAAGACAGTCGGGGAATCTTTAAACACTCAAACCTCTGTTAGCACGTCCCACTATCATCAATCATCTTCCAGTAACGCCTGTCTTGTCTTGGTCTGAGATGCAGCTGCTCTAGTGCGACATCTAGTTGATCATTTTATGATCAGGGTAAATTAATACGAGGTGAGCGGATAATAAATTTGATCATTTAACTTCGGCCCTAAAAAATGAATGACTCGTTATCCAAGTGAGAAGCTCCCTGTGGTCCAGAGATTCAAACCTTATGCCCAACTACACCTGTCAGAGTTACCTGAAGCCATGACGAGTGTCTGCACGTGTGTGTGTGTGTGTGTGTGTGTGTGTGTGTGTGTGTGTGTGTGTGTGTGTGTGTGTGTGAACAGTGATACAAAGCGAATGGAGGAGCTGTTCAACAGAAACCAGCAGATGAAGGAACAGCAGAGATTACTCACAGAGAACATCAAGACGCTGGAAAACAGGTGCTGACGTTACATTTTTATTTTATTTTATCATCAAAATAATTCATAAAGTCAGTGAACTGACTGAGTGAAGTCAGTCATAGTTAGGCTACCTAAAGTGTGTTAAAGGGCAGGTTCACAGTGTGTCTTAAATCAACAGTCAGTAAATGAACAGTGATCATGTGTTTGTTGCTGTAATCATCCTCCTGTTCATACTGACCATTAGATCCCTTCATAACACACTTACAATGGAAGTGATGGAGACTAAACCCACAAACATGGATTTAAAGTTGATGTGAAGCTAATATGAAGCTTCAAATCCAGCAGATATGTTCAACGTTTCAGTGTTTTTAGAGCCAAAGTCCCTCTTTTTGTTCCTATACTTCCACCACAGCTCTGAGTCTGTCTGGCTCGTCTAGTTAAGGTCTGTTTCTGCTGCCTGCAGGCTGAGAGCAGGACTGTGTGACAGATGTACAGTAACTCAGGACGTGGCCAAGAGAAGACAGCAGGAGTTTGAAGTCTCACAGATACAGAGCATCCAGCACATCTCTCTTTTAGGTATTCTGTTTATCTGTATTATCTATGAGTTGCACATATACACATCTTTTTATCAGTCCTGCTGCTTCACTTCTAAACAGAAAAATCGCCTTTAATATTCTCGTGCTTTCAAACACGCATCCCTCTTTTTATCATCTTGCTCTGATCATGATGAATCTGTGTTGCAGTGGGAGAGTTGACCAACCTGAAAAAGGAGAACAGGAGACTGAGAGATGAGATCGGGACTCTGCGAGCAGCTCTGGAGTGAGTCCATGTTCGATTAGAAAGCTGGCTTTATGTTAGCCTCGTCAATGCAGCAAATGTGTGTTATTGATATTACATCATCATATAAATCATCCAAAGAGGTTCAAAGAGCATCTGTTCTTATTCATGTGTGTGTGTGTGTGTGTGTGTGTGTGTGTGGCAGGCGCCACAGTGACCACTCCCCCAGCAGCAGCGCCACCACAGAGGTCAAACCAAACAGCTCCCCTGACCTTTCACCCTCTGGACCTGTGGCCCTCATCTCTCCAGCTGCCAGCAAGGCCTCTAGCCAGCCAGCAGATGGCGACGTTGTAGTGAAAACCGAGGCGGACCAAAGGCCTGACGGTGAGAATAAAAAAGGAGCCGTGAGGTTGTCGATGATCACGCTCTTATTCTGACTTGAATTTGTGTTTTTCTGTTTTTGACCAAATAGAGACGTTGTCTGAACACACACAATTAAGAAGAGCAAGCAGAAGCCACTTAGTAAGTCTCTAACAATAATCACTTATGGTATCACATACTTAAACATTTGAGCCCATTTTGAACATTTCCTCTGGTGCATGTTCAAGGAACAGGTGGAAATACTCTTATTCGCTTTCTTGATTTAGATGAGATTACAGTAAGTGTCCATTAAATATGTTTAAATTAAATTAATTTTAATTAATGGACACACAGAGAGACAGCTTGCCTGGCTCAGTCCAAAGAGGACATGTGTATGTTTTTCAGAGTTCATGCCAAGCTAAGCTAATTGCATGTCTGTTCTTTAATTTTTAGTGAAGAAAGAAGTAGGTGGTCTCAATCATCACAGTAGCTATGACTTTCATATATGATGATGGACGTCTGGTCTTCTTCTGCTTTCTGCCCTTCTCCACTTCCACAGGAATCACGTCAGCCTCCGTCGACTTTCATGCCTCCATCCTGGCAGTTGGATCCCAGTGTGGTCTGTGCAGGAGAGAGGAGGTGAGGCCGAGGAGGTCCACACAGTATATACGTATCTCACATGAGAGTTTATATCAATCTTATTTAACGCTCAGAAAGAAATCGGAAATGACATTTTTACATCCGAGAGCAGTAAAATCAGTCTAAACACGTCACGTTTAGTCTACAATTTGACTGAAGTGACACAACATACAACATTTTAAAATATATATTTCGATATATATAAATATATGTCTATATTTATGTCTTCTGTTGAGTGCTGACAGGTTTGATTTAAATAAACTTGCTTCGTCTTGTCTAATGACCTGTGTGGACATTTTACTCCATCTGTCTGTCTTCTGTCTCTCATAACTTAGAGCTCAAAGTGTGGAAGGACTGGACCAGCGATCCACTGTCCCTCCTCAGGCCTTCCTCCAGAAGAGCTCTTCTTCCTCGGGCAGCGGAGAAGTGAGTCCCAGCAGACATGTCCTCTGCCGTCCTCACCCCATCAAGAGCAGCTCTCTTACTCTCCCCTGGCCTTTATCTGAATCCTCTGACTGGATGTCTCTGGTCGCTGCAAGCAAACCGAATCGGCCACGTTTTCCCAACATGATCCCAGCTAGCCAACACGCCAACCCTTCCATCCCCCAAAGGCAGACGTTAGGGCCTCACTGGCTCAAACACAGCAACTCTCAGCCCCATGTTAAAGAGCCAACTGTGGTGTTCAGGTTGAAGACGTCAGAGCACACGGAGAGTCAAACTAAACACAAGGAGAAAAGGGAAATCCCACCATCCAATAGTGAGAGGGTCTCTGGAGGAGAAGAGCTCAGAGAGACGTACGAGGGGCCTCTGGACCTGTCGGACCGAGGAAAGTCCAAATCTGGTAAAACACAAAGAGGTGATTCACCTTTGGTCTTACAAGGCGGAGAGAGACTACAAAAGAGCCCTGACAAGGATGCGAAGACAAACCCTCCCACACACGTACCAGTGTCATCACCTTCACCTGCCATGCCTCGGTCGTCCTGCTCCACACAAGAGCTTTCCAATGAGCCAAACCACAAGGTAACTTCAGGTCATTTGGCATTAAAACTAAAAAAGACGGTGACAAACAGGATTCAGTTGAATGACTGAATGGTCATGGTACGATGTCTCGTCACAGCAGGTAATCAAAGAGCAGGAGAAGAAAGAGGAAGTCAATGGAAAGACAGAGCAAAGCGATGAGAAGAAGGTGCCTGTCCTCACCATATCGCTACGTCCAGGTAAACAGCTGTGACTCATAATCTATACGTTTACTGCAAGCAGGTCAATTACACTTACACGTGTTTCTATAACAGTTGTGGTGCTGGAGACTCTGAATTCTGCTCTGCAAAAGCAAGACTCCTTATTGACAAATGGCAAGGTAAGACGATTCAAGACAGCGAAACCTAAATATGAAAACAGCAGCACAGCTAACATGATCTGTAATCAATGATCAATACAAACCTACAAGCTGCCAGTGACCATCACAGCTGGACTGAAAGACCTTCAACGTTTACCAGATTATCCACATGTTGTCTGTACTAGTTTTACATCATATTTCATACACTGCTACTGAGTTAATTATACATTGTAGGCAGGTGAGTTTTAGGTGTTTTAGTTAAAACGCTTTCTGCCTGTTTCTCTGCTTCATCACAGACATCTTCACCAGCAGCGAAGGCAGGAAGCAGCTCGGAGGAGCAGGACGAGGAGCCGAGTGTTTCAGGACAGGAGAGCAACCAGAGCTGCAAGAGGAAGAGGTCATCTGTTGAGACGGACACCGACAGAGACTCCGACACAAACAGTACGCATCCGTTCATCTTCACAGTCCTCCTGTCCCTCTTAGGTCTGAGAGTGAAGCCACAGTTTGACATGTCTGAACCATCAGACGTCACTAACAGATGAAGCCTGCCTTGTTCTCCAGATCAGCTGGACAACAGCACCAGTAACCAGCTCACTAATTAACACAGTCAGAGTGGGTACAGCATGTGGTTCACAGAGGGTTGTGTGCTGCTTCTCCAGGATGATTTTATCCATTGATGACTTATTGTCCCTCTCCCTACTTCCTTCTGTTCACTCTGTATTTATACGTTAAGCAGCTATCATCAATCTATCAGCTATCAGCTCTTTCTGTAAATGTTTGGATGAATTTTCCTTGTGTTTCCTCACAGACGTCCAGCAGGACAGGAAGGTGAAGATCACCATGAGAACTGTGAGCCCGAGCTAAAGAGGACATTAACCTGAAGCTAAACAACAAGCTGTAAACACCGACGTATTACGGCCTCATTCAATGGATGTGGCTAACGTGTTAGCACCGTTTCTATGTCCGTCTATCAAACATAGATCGGAATATTTTTGCTGTTTGTTTGTTTCCTGCTGATGTGAAAGGTGATCAGAAAATCTGCAGACCATAAAAACCAAAGCAATAAGCAGACACATGCTAAAAAAAACCTGAGGGTTCGTTGCTGTGAGCAACACCTTTCACATTACACAAAGTCATGTGATGATTGTTAGCAGCTTTAACATAAAAACATTGATTAGATCAGCTTTAATGCTTCCTTTCCTGCCTGTTTCCTCACAGGAGTATGTGAATATCGAAGATGGGAAAATACATAATATCTGTGTCATAGTTGAGGCATTAATGAGTATTTATAGGTTGGAAATGATGTATTTCTGTTCTTTTGTACTTCACTACTTCCTCTATCTGCTAATGAACAGCAGAACACAGCGCCCCCTATCTGTTGCCATAAAACCGTCGCCCTTTAAGTCAAAACACAATCATCTACTGGTCCCGGAGGAGCCCGATGTCAATATAAAAATATAAATAAAATAAAATAAAAATATAAAAGTAACTATTCCATTAATACTGTTTTTAGTTGTTTTAACAGCAAACAGAGGCAGACAGCACATGTCACACTGCAGCAATCTACTGAACAAACGTCTTAAAATGTCTTAAAACGCGCCGTGCTGTCGTCTGGAGCTTCTCAGTCAGTTATTCTTGGAGGTATTTAGTGTTGATTCATTGATAACCTCTGATCTAACAATGATATGTACTAATACTGACTGATTATACTGATAAAAAGAAAAAAAGAATGAGCGTGTAAACACACATTAGCAAAAGAAAATGGAGTCACAGATTGAAAGTCACACCTTCTGCAACACAACGTCAACAGACACTTTGGACTTTACATCATGAATGTATTTACTCAGATAAACATGTTACAGGCTGTTAAACTGAGCTAACAGAACACTGTAGGACCGTCTCACTCTGAGAGACACGCTGGCTGCAAACTACCCATAATGCAGCACAGTCTGTGTTATGCCGTGTGTTACTCTCCTTTCATAAAGACTATCTGACCCGGTGAATAGGAAGACGACCCCCGTGCTGTTTTAAAGATCATTTCTAGAATAAAATCTGATATTTGGGCCAATAAAGGGCCTCCTGTCAGATGCTGATTGGTTAAAACTGTCAGCAGTGTTTTCGTCCCTCATTCAGTTGTTTGTCTTTCCTGACATTACTGTCACTGAACTGCTATTTTTGTCCACCCCCCCCCCTCCCCCCTCCCCCCCGACACACACAATCTTAAGTGACCAAAAAAATAAAAAAAGAGAGAATAGCATGTTCCTCTTCCTCTTTTTCATTTTCAGAATACACATATTTTGCAAGTGTTGACTTTCCACTTGCAGCTGTGACGGCGTGTTAACTGGCAGATGGAGGCGGAGCTGGTTTAATAATGCAGCGTGTTCACTTTGTGTTCATATAATACATAGAAACATACAATCAATGGGAAAACCAGCAGCTACCAGCTCTTCTTTAATGGTGTACATATATATACAGTATATACATTGTGTGTGTGTGTGTGTGTGTGTGTGTGTGCGTGTGTATGTGTGTGTGTGTGTAAATCATAAATGGGATTTGATTTAAAGATGAACTTGTTTTATAATAATAATGTTTTTCCTATTATCCAAAGCGTGCACTTTTTATTGTTCTTAGCATGATGACCCCACCGTGTGCAGCACTAATGCTGTAATATTGATTTCTACTGTTTTCTATCGTGTCTCTAATACCGTTTGACTCCGTTATGTACAGTACTGAGTCAATGGCTCATCCGCTTCTCGCTACTGTAAGTGTAGCGCTGTGCTTTTACAGTATGCTAATATATCACACTAAGTGCTGTGTTGATATAACAATATAACACTGTTGTATGAAAGCACTACTTCTGACGCTGAAATAAACTTGCAGTCCTGAACGTTGCCTGCTCGTATTTAATAATCCACACAGTGAATAATGATGAGTGATGTGGGAACATTTCTGCTGTGATGATCCAGTGGAAACTATCAGCTCCACACTGTACATTCACATGTTACAACACAGAAACACCAAAAGGGTTGATGAAACATTGGTGGTGGTCTCGTCTCAACCCTCGGGGAACGCCTGAGAGAAATGGAAACTATTTTAAGGTGAACTGACTTCCTTTTTTTCTCGGGTCGGGGATTTCACTTCATTTATGCTTTTACTTCTTTTCACTTCTGATCAACTTAAACTAACTATTTCTGATTCAGTAATAAGTAGAACCAACATCAGACCCGAGTCTAGCAGCGTCACTTCATCCTTTACGTTTTAACACATATTAATACAGAACCTCATTAATGTTGAGACCATTAGTCATGATCTTGTTTTAATGTGGTAAAGATGGTTCAAGCTTCTCATACGTGAATATTTTCTGGTTTCCTGATTCATCTATGATGATGAACGGATTATGTTTGGGACGTTTTAGGATCTCAAACAGTCAGTGGATTAATAAATGTTAAATGATGTGTTTTTATTTTCAACACGTATTTGTTGGATATGTATGTATTTATGGGATTTATGTGTTTGAGATAGAAAGAAACAGAGTGTGTTTCAGTGATGACAGTAAACATCACCTGCCTGTTCGTAATAAATAATCTGTGGATCTGTGTGACTTCAGGCTGGTAAATGAGTTCCTCCTCTACAGGTTTGAATACACAGAGGCTCCTGTTTTCTTCCTCTTCATCCCTGCTGCTTTTATATTTCATTTTCTTTAAACCTTTGTGTGTCTCATCTCATGCATTGATCCTCATCCCCTCTCATCCTCCCTCCATCACTGCAGTGCTTTCAGAGGGAACTCGGTGTCTAATCCTGACTGTTAGATTAAGGATTATGGTTGAAGAGTCATGTGTTATTTCTGAGCCTGCTGTGTGTGTGTGTGTGTGTGTGTGTGTGTGTGTGTGGACCCTGCCCTGGGGATGAGCCGCCCACGCTGCCTCCACCCAGAGGATACACTGAGCATGATAGCTGTCAAACCCTCATTTGAATGCAATGCAAATGTGTCCTTTCCATGTGTCCACCCATCCATGGCATCCAAACATGGAGCCGCTGTTTCCTTCCCCTCCATCACCTGCTTCTCCATCTAACATGCCAGGTGTAGGCCTCACCCTCACGTCAGAGACTTGATGTGAGATTCAGGTCTTCATTTAATTATCACTGTTTTCTGCGTTTCCTCATCTCTCTGTGGGGAGGGGGCTGCGCTGTGGCGTGGAGGCAGCTGAGCGCTTATTCTTCCTCTTTTCACCAACTCAGTCAGCTCAAACTTCCTCGTCTGAGTGTAAAACGCTGCGCTGCGCCGCCCGTCCACATCCTCAACCTCGAAGCGACTCTGAAGGGATGAAAGCGACGCGGAAGACATGAGGACATGAGGAATAAGCTTTCCACGGTCAGCAGACACTAGAAGAGCATCTCCATCTCCAGCAAAGACAGCGACGAAGGGACGTCTCGAAACGCGGTAAGTCTGCTTCTTCACCTCATGCTGCTTGTGAAGAAAAAGGAGAAAAAAGCGCTCTGAGAATGTTTGTAGGAACAAATGATAAAGATGAGAAGTGAATTAAGTTAAGAGAAGAAGAAAGAAAAGTTAGTTTTACAACAAGGATGCTGAAAATAAAGAGGAACTTCAACTTCAGGAGCTTAAAGAACCACTCCTACAAAAGTTACAGCACAAAGTCACCATGTCGAGACCAGACAGCAGGACGTGTGTGTGTGTGTGTGTGTGTGTGTGTGTATTTTTAGACTGTCCATCTCAGCTAAACCAGAAGACTAGTTTCTGTTCTCATCTCAGCCCCTTCAGAGCTCTACGTTCACATCATCACATCATTTCCTGGTCATTTGTCAACATGTCCATAAAACATAGTTACATCAGATAACTTTTACATGTATGAAGACGTGTGTATGACCCATCCCTGACAGAAACACGCCATCATTGCGACATACTGGAGGTTCTTGTTAAACTCTATGCCGCTTGCATTACTGCGCCCACTTCAGCCACTTTTCCCCAAATTTTGTAAACTGAAAATTGCAACACAGAAATGTTTGGTTTTCAAATGACAACATTCACGGTTGACAACATTCAGCGCTTCTTGGTTTGCTTTGGTCTCAATAACAGTAAAGTGGCGAGCTGTCCCTCGTCTTTGTCTCTCTTTCTGTCTTCTTCCCTCTCTAATGTCCTGTTGGTGGCGTGCCAGGTGGACAGGTGATGTTGTCATGGCCTGGGGCTGTCTAAATCAGCAACACAGACAACCTGGCAGTGTTTCACAGCCCACAGGATTTACATCCGTGGAAAAACGCATCACTTATAAAAGAGCACACATGAATTACTCCTGTCTTCCTGTGCTGGTGGACGACAGGACAGGAATGAAAGTGGCATTATGGGACGGCAGCTACAGTGTGGATATACTGACCCGCAGCAGATGCACATAGTGTGCAAATACCTGCCTGATGTTCACACTGGTACTCATTTGCATAGGATATATCACGATATAGTTGATCATTCTGAACTGGTCCTTTATATGAACCTTAGATTATAACAGCAGTGTACTCTATGTGATCTATCATGTTGTCACAATATGTCAAATAATGTCACCTTCATCTCTGAGGAGGAAGTGGTGTGTCAGCCAGGGTCTAACTGTGAACAAACCGCTTTGCTCTAAGCTCTTCTTAAACATGACTATGTGTGTTGATCGATAAGACTTAAACACTGAGTCAGTGGATGTCTGAGCTGTAGTTGAACTATAGATGATGTTCACTGACTTTATTACCTTTAGATAAACAGAACAAGTCAGTTTGGGGAAAATAAGTCTAATTCAGATGGTACAGTGGTTTCTTTGTGACCATGTTGTGACAGGTTGTCTCATCATCCTTCTGATGCATCCTGTCAGTCGACAGTCATTAGAAATGGTGGATCAACCCTTTACTTTACCCTGTTTAGCATTTATAAGCAGTATGCAAACCTTTAATAAATGCTGCATGAGTCAGTAATGAGCAGATATATTATTAACCAACAGTGTTTGTCAGTTCTAACAGTTCATATTATCCTGGTGTGTTATGAACTCTGCATGTAATGTTTGTGTACTGCTTATGAATGTTAAATAGAAACACAACATAACTTTGATTAAGTAGATTAAAGGGCAACAAACACGAGGAAGGAAAACAGAAGCACAGAACTGAAAGTGTCAACGTAGACAAAGCATAAGAAACATCTTTCATCTAAACATGAAGTTAAAATAAAAGCATTATTTTACCATCTTTCATCGGTTCGTCTCGATATGCAAACTGTAAAACCAGCTGTACATAATGAAGCTGTATGTTTCCTGAGTTTCACACAGGATTTCTGCTCTGATGGGGCTGCGCTGATGCTTCAACTCATTATTGTGCATCGTTTAAAGGTGGTCGCAGCATTAACTGATGCTGTGAGCTGGATGCAAGCAGCATCTTGTGACCACTGGATGCTGCTGATAGACCTGCTCATGCTGGTGTTTGCATCCTTTCCTCATTGGGTGTGTAGCAAGACGAATGCGTAACAAGCTAGCTGCGTTTCCACTTTACACTCAAAGTCTGCTGCACCCGTCTTACGTTCAGGCAGTCTGCACTTCACAGGAGGTCTGTACTCAGACTGTGGTCTTACTGACAGACGTTACTTTCACCTTAACCACAAGTAGAAGAAGGTTTGTCCTGATGACCTACTGTATGCTGCTGCATGGCATGCAGTGTGGGGTTTCCTGCTCCTGTTTGCTTTCTTGCAGATTATGAAATGACAAGATCAATATCTGTGTCATGTCTGTATTATAAACATTAAGAATATTAATATTATATCTTTCTACCTAACTCAGTTACTGACATAGTAACTTCTTCTAGTTTTAATGAGATGTAGGACGTTAGAGCCAGGCTACCTGTTTCATATGATGAGATGATAAACTAACATACACATCATATTTTATGTAAAGGTTAATATATGTCCATTAAAGCCACCACAAGTAGACTTTGGTTCAATCTAACAAAACCTGTGAAACAGCTTTAAAAAACTCACTTGAGTCATAATGTGGTAAAAAACTAATTCTACGCAGGTGCTTTATTCTCTGTTTTAGATATTATTGAATGTGCTGTATTGTTCATACGCAGTCTGCATCAGAGCCAGGAAGTTGCCTCAGCGTCTGGACCTTGAAATAATCACATTTTACATATTTTGAGTCTTTAAGCATTCATTTCTGTGAATCTTTCAGTACCAGGACATACAGGCATCGAGTGGACGAAAAGCCTTTTATGTTTCATTATTCTCCCAAAGCTGTCGGCTACATGAAGCTGATAACAACGATCCAGGACGTCCTTTGTATCAGGACAGTAATATGCAGCGATATGAAGCTTTACGTAGTTTCTCTGGTCTCACTGAGCAACATGTTTCTGTCCTGACTGGATTAAATACTTCACACACAACTAATTGAATCGATGGCAGCTGCATTTTTACGATGTGTGAGAGGGATCGTTTTTACATGGTGGAAGAATCACACTAAAGAGGTTTAAATAGATGTCAAAACTATCTAAAGAAACTGGAGCCTCCTTTAATAATGAAAGAGGAACCAGGTTTGAAACAAAGGAAAGGGAAGCGAATACGTTAACGTCACTAATTTTGATCTCAAGAACTTCCTGTGTCTAAATGAGCAAATTATTTCCCTTGTAGAGAAAAAGAAACATTTAAATTGTTAGTGATTCAAAACTGTGTCTACTGAGAATATATCAATGCATATACATCAACGTCCTCTTTTATGATACTTTGGGTCATTTCATGGTGAAATCATAGATGTGTTGGCATGGTGACGGGATCCTGCTGTTCAACTTTACTTCCTCTGTTCAGTGTATGAGCTGAAGAGAGATAGATTACATACATGACAGCAGCAATAAAACACACTTTCTGTCTCCCTGCTTGTTCTGTATGTTATTCCATATAACCACACACACATTTACATGCAGATACACACACATATACAGTGTGGTCCCTCGATGTTACAGATAAATAAGGGCGTGTGCAGCACAGAGAGGGAGACCTTCAAGTGACTAAGCTGCTGACATCAAGTAAGAATAAATCAACAGTGTGGAGGGAGAGAAGAAGCATACAGTATCCCAAACATCATACTGTCTGGGTCATCCGGGAAGCTGTGAGCTGCATGATAAGGAATCTTTGTCTTCTCAGTCTTCCCCCTGCAGCGAAGAACATCTAACTGCATCTTGTGATGTGCCATTTCACCCCCTCTTCACACAATATTAGAAGCATACATTTACAGAAAGAGCCAGCAGAGAGAGAGAGACAGAGAGAGAGAGAGAGGCGGAGAGAGAGAGAGAGAGACAGAGAGAGAGGGAGAGAGAGAGAGAGGGAGAGAGAGAGAGGGAGAGAGAGAGAGAGAGACAGAGAGAGAGAGAGACAGAGAGAGAGAGAGACAGAGGGAGAGAGGGAGGGAGAGAGAGAGAGAGAGAGAGAGGGAGGGAGAGAGAGAGAGAGAGACAGAGAGAGAGAGAGAGAGAGACAGAGAGAGAGAGGGAGAGAGAGAGAGAGAGGGAGAGAGAGAGAGGCTGAGTCACAGCAGCTTTAAGACAGTATTGATCATATCAGCAGGGCTGCAGCCTGATGCACTCATCATGTGGAAAACATGAAAATCAACACTTCCTCATACGAAACAAACAAAAAGATCGATTTCCAACGCATCCCAACAACATATGTGTAGGCAGCGGACCGCATGCAGAACGACCCGTAGGAGCGTAATCTGCTGCTTTCTGTTAGGAGGTCCTGATGTTTCATGGTGTGACGCCGCTGTGGTTAAGGTCTGCCAACGGGGTTAAAGAAAGATCATAGCTCAGGTTAAAATTATCACCTGAAACTACATTTAAGTGATTACAACAGTGTTGTTACAGTTCGTGAAAAACTTTGGTTGGAAACAGGAAGTGAAGAGTGGTCTGCAAGAATGACCTTTAGACCTAAACTTTAGTGTTTTCTGTGAGGCAGGCTGGTGAAAATATATAAAGACTTTCTATTCAAAAGGTGAACAGTACATTCATTTAAAATGGAGCTTCCTTTATTACTTTACTTTACTTTACTTTACTTTACTTTACTTTACTTTACTTTACTTTACTTTACTTTACTTTACTTTACTTTACTTTACTTTACTTTAAGTCAGAAGTCTGGTGTAATACTGCCTCAAGTATTACAACAGAAGTTCAGCTGAAGTTAAAATGAGAACTGAGTCAGTATCCTGTAACGTTACATTCAGGATGAAGTTCAGTCGAGGCATCTTCTACTAACATGTTATAAACGTAGTGGATCATATACATTTTGTCTTTATATTCTGTTGTGTACATGAATGCTAAATATCAGGACAAATAAAAGTCTAATAAATAAATAGATGATGAACAAACATGCAGATTGTATGGCTGCTGTTAAACGTCATCTCCTGAAGCTTCATCTCCTGAAGCTTCATCTCCTGAAGCTTCAGGAGATGAAGCTTCAGGAGATGAAGCTTCATCTCCTGAAGCTTCATCTCCTGAAGCTTCATCTCCTGAAGCTTCATCTCCTGAAGCTTCATATCCTGAAGCTTCATCTCCTGTCTCAAAGCATTAATTAATAATCCATGTTGACTTTTACTGTAGCAGCTTCTGTCTGTATTTTGTAGGAAAGCTTTCTAATGTCAGTACCTCTATACTACCTCTGTATTGTGTAATATTATTACTATAAGTAATGTCCTAGTTTTATATGTAGTGTCTCACACATGTTTCAGTGTAAAAGTTAATTAAATCTTAATAATAATTGTTAAGCTATTAAACTGCCTCCAGCAGCACTAGTTCATAACCTGTTCGTGCACTGATTGTGAACGTGGTGCATCACAACAAACGCTCTGCTTTTCTCTGACTAATGTATCTACATATTAATATTTCACTGTATGGACTGACATATATATCTGGTGTTTCTGCTGCTCCCCTACAGAAGGCACCATGGGCTGCGTGGGCTCGAAGAAGGAGCAGGAGCCTCTGGGCAAAGGGACGAGTAACGATGAGCTGCAGAACCGCACACAGACGGCCCACTATGTCAAAGACCCCACAGTAAACTCTGGAAACAAACTTGTAAGCAGTAATGTATTAACAAAAAATAGAGAAATATTAATTCACACTTTTCTGCTTCAGAAATGCTCTTGGAGATATACAACAGAAGTTTCCTCCTTTTAATTATTAGCAACTGTTAATAATGACTTTTAAAAAAACAATGACTAAAGGTGAGTTTAGTAGAAATTGAAGTATATTAAGTAAATATATATTTATGTTCCATCACTGGACATGAATTTTGGTCTTTAATCAGATTGTATTTGTAGAGCTTGAGCATACACACCTGCAGAAGTGTCACCTGGTTTTAACTAAAGACCAAGAAGGGAAAATGAGACAACATGAAGAAACAGTGTCTCAGTTTTCCTGTGACTGATGTTCACTATGAAAATGTGGCTTGTTGTGTATTTGCATAGTGGCCAAACTTCTGTGCCATGGTTAAAGCTGCAGTGCTGCTGTGTGTGTGCTTCCTCTGGCCACTGCTTCCTGTGTGTGTGTATGTGCGTGCGTGCATGTGTGTGTGTGTGTGTGTGTGTGTGTGTGTGTGTGTGTGTGTGTGTGTGTAGTGTTTTTCACCCTTAATGAATGAGGAAGTAACAGATGCACTGAGGCAGGTTATGTGTGATCTAAACTTCAATGTCAGTCGGCAGCTAGTCATCCTTTATTAACTGTATATAGTTATTAATAATAATAATAATAACTGGTCGCTGCACAGCTCAGCGTATGATGTGGAACAGCAGAGCCAACAACCAAACACTCAAAGTAAAGATAACTGTCAGCAACATCCTGATTTAAAAGCTGATATGACTAAGACCTTCCTGCCTTTCAGATGATATGTATTCTATAAACTGAGCTATAAATCATCTTTGAATAGAAATATATTGAAATATAAATATATTATATTGTTGAAATTATATTCATGTTTTGGTTTCATTTATAAGAAATATGACATTTAAAGAGAATGCAGGATAATCATGGTTTACTAACGCTGGACAACCAAGTTAGAGATGCATTAATCAATATTTTCACCGTGATCACCTGACCCTGCAGTTCAGGAGCATGTCAGTTGTTTTGGTTTTTATGGTGATCCAACATGATTATTATCAACTCTCTCATCAACCCCAAACCTGCGTGTAGCCAGTGAAGAACACGTTAAAGGTAAACACACACGTTCTTAAACACACAACAACGTGTAAAGAACGTGTTAAAGGTAAAGAACGAGTTAAAGGTGAAGAACGAGTTAAAGGTGAAGAACGAGTTAAAGGTAAAGAACGTGTTAAAGGTGAAGAACGTGTTAAAGGTGAAGAACGTGTTAAAGGTGAAGAACGAGTTAGAGGTGAAGAACGAGTTAAAGGTGAATAACGTGTTAAAGGTGAAGAACGTGTTAAAGGTGAAGAACGTGTAAATACGCAGCAGTTTGTGTCGACCATAACTTTATATGGTCATAATGTTGTATTATTGTTGTTCTTTTTATTATTGTAGCTTTAACAACGTTGTTTTTTCTTCTTCTTTGAGTCTCATACGTCCATATTTCTCTTTGTCTTTGGACAGAACAAAATGCCTTCCAATGCAAACATGCCAGATGGTGAGTTAACACCTTTCTTTACACGTACACAGTATTTATTTTAACCCATGGACACATGTGTTTGAGTCAGTGCTGGTTGGATGCAGACATGCTGCCTAGAAACACACATTCAGTCATGTGCACAGAAGAGTGTGATAACTGTCTATAAGGAGTTTGGCTCTTCTTTCTTCTCCAGGAGAGAGCATCGCCATGGCTTTGTACGACTATGAGGCCATCCATCCCGGAGACCTCGGCTTCAAGAAGGGAGACAAACTCCGAATCTTAGAGGAGTGAGTAGAGCATCAGCAGCTATAATCTTACCTCAACCCAACCAACAAGAGTAAAAAGGGTCACTGTGTGCTCTAAATATAGTTTATGGATGTGTAAAGTGTGGTTTGTCATGTCTCTGTGTGTGTGTCCCTCAGACTGTGATATGTTGACATATGTTGTGCAGTAACGTGTGACCTTTCTCTTTCTTTTAGGAGTATTTTTAAATTACAGAGTTAAACTTAAACTAAATGTTTGTTATTTCATTTACGTCATCGGAGGAAGATGTCCTCTGTCCAACAGTGACCACATGTTGTTTTCTTTGTGGTTGTCATGATGTTTGTGTCGTCCTTGTTGTCCGTTTGTCTCTGAGTCTGTCTGCTTTCTATCTCTGACAGTAGAGACATATTCTGACAGTTATAACTCGAACCCAGATAACATCCTAATCTACTCTGGTGTCTTTACATTGTGTTATAATGTGGTTTACTGTGATGCAGTGTTGTTGTCACACTGCTCCGAGTGTCTGAGAGAGGCTCAGCTCAGGTTAGTCTCAGCACCAGCAGACATATGGACTCAGCTCTGGGGTTTGGAGGGTTTTGTAATGGAGGCTTAATTACGTTGATTAAATGGTGATGATCAGAGTATCTACAAGCATTAGTTGGTGCTTTTACTGTAAACTGTATCTGGATGTTTGTCCTCACGGGTATACGGTAGTTATGATGACAGATCTTTTCTTTCAGTGCATCCACTGCCATGTTAAAACTCCCTGATGCTGTTATGGTTTCATACCAAGCCAGATATAACTTGTACTATGTTCAATGATATGATTATTTATGGTAAAGTGATATTTTATGAGGTTATGAACTGATGTTTTCTTCATATTTACTGTCTGTGTCTCTGTAGGTCGGGGGAGTGGTGGAGAGCTATGTTAATCAGTACAAGTCAGGAAGGCTTCATCCCCAGTAATTATGTGGCCAAAGACACTTTGGAGGCAGAGGAGTAAGTGTACTACATCTATACCCAGTTGTAGTAGTCATTTACATTATTAGTGTAAAATGAAGGTGGTGCATCCGCTGAGACGTTTCTCTACTAACTGACGTTTCCTGTTGTTCAGGTGGTTCTTCAAAGGCGTCAGCAGGAAAGATGCTGAGAGGCAGCTGCTGGCCCCCGGGAACAAAGTGGGGTCCTACATGATCCGAGACAGTGAGACCACCAAGGGTGAGACAAACACAGAGGAGGCCTCAGTACAGACAGAAGTACTGTAGTATAAAGAGAAAATGTGACAAACCAAGCAATTATATTATTATCATCATTATTATTAATATCATTATCAATTATCAATATCAGTGTTGTGTTTACAGCTTGTTTCTGTATTTCCCTTCAAATGAATACATAATGTGGGTTAAATGGTGCTGTAGGAGCTTTTCAGCATGAAAACCCTGATAACATCTCAGATTTCAGGGAGGGTTTAATCACAGATGAGCTGCATTATGTGAGCTGACTCATATCACAGAGTTAAAGTCAGGAAATCTTTTGACCATTATTTAAATCTTTTGTGAGCAGGTTCAGTCTAATGCTGGACGACTCACTAAGAATATCAGTGATCAGCTGTGTCTGCTGAAAGAAGATTTGCATATGCATTAAAAACTCCCCCGTTGGTCGCCTGGTAACTACAGCTGTCCTTTCACCGCAGGCAGCTACTCTCTGTCCGTCCGGGATAGCGACGCTGGGTCCGGAGACACCGTCAAACATTATAAGATCCGAACTTTGGACAACGGAGGATTCTACATCTCTCCCCGCATCACCTTCAACACCCTGCAGGAGCTGGTCGGCCATTACAAAAGTGAGTTCACTACTGTCACACGATGAGTGTTATTTACTCAATTTGTACTCATTTAATAATAACTGCAAAATAGTGTAAAGTGTGTTTGGCTCAGTCTGTGTTATACTGATGCACAGCACTCTCTGCTGGCCAACTTTAATGTTTCAGCCTCTGTGAAACATCACAAAGTAAATCATTGAATGAGTTTTTAACATATATGAAACTATAAAAACGCAGCACAGATTTTATTGTATGTACAAACATCAGTCCATAATAAAGTCAAATTATTTCCTTTAACTCCAGAGCAGGGAGACGGCCTCTGCCAGACCCTGACCAACGCCTGCCTGAGTCCCAAACCTGAGAAGCCGTGGGAGAAAGACGCCTGGGAAATCCCAAGATCATCACTCAAACTGGAGAGGAGGCTCGGTGCCGGCCAGTTTGGAGAAGTCTGGATGGGTAAGATAGATCTGAGTCCGTTTTACATTCAGTTGGATATATAGGAGGCTAGCAACTCATTTTGTAATAGTAATATTGTTTTATTTGAAGCTACGTACAATAAGCACACGAAGGTAGCAGTGAAGACCATGAAGCCTGGCAGCATGTCAGTCGAAGCCTTCATGGCCGAGGCCAACCTGATGAAGACTCTACAGCACGACAAACTGGTCCGACTCAATGCTGTGGTCACCAAGGAGGAGCCTATCTATATCATCACTGAGTACATGGAGAAAGGTATGTGTGTGTGTGTGTGTGTGTGTGTGTGCAGTACCTGTAAACAGCATCGCATCACACTGAAACCATATTTAACTAAAGAAAAACTAACATACTGTAAGTCAGTGGTATAAGTAGATAGTTACATTAAAAACTTCATTCAACTGTATACTGTATACTAGGTCACATGTTTTCTATATATGGTCATCATGTACTGTATGTAGTGTGTTTGTTAACGTGTGTGTGTGTGTGTGTGTGTGTGTGTGTGTGTGTGTGTGTGTGTGTGTGTGTGTGTGTGTGTGTGTGTGTGTGTGTGCACCTACAGGTAGTTTATTAGACTTCCTAAAGAGTGATGAGGGAAACCGTGTGCAGCTGCCCAAACTCATTGACTTCTCTGCCCAGGTGAGATTCATCCAGTCACATTCATTCATTTAAAAGTATATTATTCAATACACTACTATATATAGAATATTTCAATTCAAATATTACACAGTTTGGTATGTTTGACCTGCAGCTATTGATGATACTATAGCCTGTAATCTAACTACTGTACATCTATAGTGTAGTTGTAGTTACCTACTACCTGTAGCTGCTTGAAACAGACTCATCGACGTCATCGATGGGAAGTAAAATATCTACAAATCCTAAAAAATCTCCATTTGGTTTTTGACACATACAAGGCGTGTTCTGTTTTCCATGTTAACATGCTGATGTTAATCATATTTAGTTGAATATCTACTTAGCACTTAGCTGAGGGATGGTAGTATGACAGTAGTTATGTAGGCATTGGATCATAAAAGTATTAAATAAAAAAAGAGTTGTTTGTATTACTGGATAAATGAAAAGTGAAATGTCAGGAAACCTTCACAATCAGCCGGATTAATTTCAGAGGGACCATCAATGTCTCCAGATGATGAATCCTGCTCCACTAACAAAACAGAAACAGAAACAACCGCTGCTATAAAATGAAACCAATCCTCACCTGTGGGTCAACATATCACATATCTGTCTTATACCTGATCTAACATGAACATGAAGCAGGTCAGTGTCCTGCTGCAGGTCAACAGACAGACAGGAAGAGGAAGACGGTCCGATAGATGTGCCTGTTTTGATTCAACCCGACCATGACTGATCTGAGATTGGTCTTATCTGGTGCTAATACAAAGGAGCTAAAGGGAGAAAGTGCACAATGTGAATTCATCCTCATGTGTACTACAGTAAATGTCTTTATCCAAAACAATAAATGCTTTTAACAAACAAGTAAACAAGTGTACACAATACACCGTTTACTAACAGGAACAGATCTATTGTGTGTATAGCAGGTCTGAGAGCATGAACGTGTTTTTGATGTGGAGACGTTGCTAACAAGGAAGTGTGTTGTATAATTTGCATTGACGGTTATTTGTTTGACTCTTTTACACTGCGTTGTTTGTTTCTAGATTGCAGAGGGCATGGCCTACATCGAGCAGAGGAACTACATCCACAGAGACCTGAGAGCTGCCAACATCCTGGTCAATAAGGCTTTAGTCTGCAAAATCGCTGACTTTGGCCTCGCTCGCATCATTGAAGACAACGAGTACACAGCCAGGGAAGGTGCGACGCCATTTATTCACAGCTTCATGTTGTCATGTTGTGTAGGAAGTGATTAAGACACTAGGAAACATTTCATCAGTTCAGGGAAACTGACTTCACGTCAGCAAGACGCCAGGTTACAACATGAGTGACAAAAATAGTAGAGAGTGACAGGATGTGTGACAGGAAGTAGGAGAGTACTGTCTCAATAACTTTGTGACTGTTCTTCAATATCCCCCAATAACCAGGAGCCAAATTCCCCATCAAGTGGACCGCCCCTGAAGCCATCAACTACGGCTCCTTCACCATTAAATCAGACGTCTGGTCCTTTGGCATCTTGCTGACTGAGATTATCAGCTATGGACGCACACCGTACCCAGGTAACCGCCTCCTTCTCTCTGTCTCTCTTTAAAGGAGCCTTCCAACAAAAAGTGGAAAGACAGCCAAAATGGTGAACCAGCTGACATGCCCAGAGCCACAGCACCAGCAGACGTCATCTCATGCCGTCATATGAACTATAACATTTATTAACCCAATGACACGCTGTTGTTCTCAGGTATGACCAACCCAGAAGTGATCCGTTCCCTGGAGAAGGGCTACCGAATGCAGCGTCTGGACAGCTGCCCCAAGGAACTCTATGATATCATGCTGGAGTGCTGGAAGAACAAGCCGGAGGACCGCCCCACCTTCGATTACCTGCAGAGTGTCCTGGAGGATTTCTACACAGCCACAGAGAGCCAGTATCAGCAGCAGCCATGAGATTCAGCATCCACAGACAGATTTTCTACTGTTTCTACTGTCTATTTGTCTACGCTCACTCTCTCTCTCTGTCTCTCTCTCTCTCTCTCTCTCTCTCTCTCTCTCTCACACACACACACACACACACACACACACACACACACACACACACATACACACACTGTATACTAACAAGGGACTGTACACAAATTATTTGGGATGAGTGGACCTTATATTTTATTTTTTTAAGAAGTTTGGACCCTTTGAATTAGAACACTTTAAATGAACGTAACCACAGTTGAGATTAAGAAAAGCAACATGCAAATACAATAAAACAATTATTATCACTATGTTTGATATGACAACACAGTCCTACCTCATACTTACGTCAGTAATATGTTGTCTGATGGTTTTCTACATTACTGCATTAGCTGTACTAAACATGTATCATGATAAAAGTCGCAGTAAACCATCAGGATGCACATCAGCAGTCGTGACCAGTGCATGATGTGTGCAGACAGATACATGTGTTAGTATCAGCAGCCTCTAAAAGTGACTCTATCATCATTTTACACAGAACTTCATGAAAGTACATCTATCTAAATCAGTCGCATCACTGAGCCTTGTAGCTGTAGATGGGTAAAGGTTTGTTAAACTGGACCTGTGCACATGAAGGAAAATCCATCGTGCTTGGATGGACCCTGATGCTGATCCTGAGGTGGGATACTGCTAATGAATGTGCAGGAGAAGGCTGAAAACATCAAGCCCTTTCTAGTGCTGCAAAACACTGACTATCCTATCAGAAATAAAAACAGATATTTCCCTCCCCACTATAAGTTTTGTACAGTCCCAAAATCCTTTGAAGGAGGTTGTTGTCTAGATGACATGTATGTAGAAGGCTGTATGAACATACATGATGGTAGGCCACCTGGGTTTGGTCGTTATGCTCCAGCACACATTGTGCATCCATCAAAGGTACAACAACAACAACACAGGTGTTCACAGTGAAATATGTGCAGTGTTCAGCTCTGATAAGCTGTCGTTCCACATCTGCCATAAGTGATTTCTGTTTTGAAAGAGAAGCAGATACTGTGGAAATGGAAAGTGCAAAATATATGATTATGGTCAAATCTTCTATTTATATTTCGTTTTCTATTTTACTCTGGCTTCGTGTATTTTTACTGAGTCTTTGTGCCTTGTACACACAGAAATACGAGTATTTAGGTAGAGGGTATTTGATGTAAAGTCATATAAACTAATAATGGTTGTTGATTATTTTGTCCCATTAAATATTTTGTCTTTATTTGTGAAAAGCAATGCACATTTTTACCCTTCATTTTTCTGTTTGATTAATTTATTTGTGCAAATATTACTGCTCTGAACATTACTGTATCTGTCAGAAAGTTGAAGCTTTTACTATCATGACTATTTCTATTTTACATTGCTTGAATAATGTGTTTTATCACAAGCAGCGTTATCAGTAACCATGGAAGAGACGATGTGTGGGTATATTGTGTTAGATGCTTGGTTAAATGCAACTGTGGTGAACATTTTTCCAATAAACTGTTTTAGAAACGAAGACCAGCGGTGGAGTCATGATCATAATCATTCACAATGATAGTGTGGTGGATTAAAGGCGACAGTCTTTCAGCCTTGTGAAAACTTTTTTGCCATAAAAAAATAAAAATAAAACCGCATGAAATGTTTCTGTAATACTGAAGGTGTTAGCTATTCACCTGAGCAGGTTATATCATAAATCAGGAAGGTGTTGGCACAGAACAAGCTTTATAACTTTCTCCCTCCCAAAATAAAAACAGAAGCATATTATTATTATTTATTTATTATTATTATTTATTTATTATTATTTATTTATTTATTTTTATGTAATGTAGTGTAAGTCCTTATTTACTCCGTTATTGAGTACTTTTCTGGGTGTGTCTAATGATACTGAAGTACACGCAGTACTTCTCTGACGTCACAAATGACACGTATTCAAAATGGCGGCCGCGGCTATGGTAAGTGAGAAGCGACTCTTTTTCTTCCAGCTACACGTCGCTCATTTTGTTGTTTCCACGTTAAGTGAGACACGGTGTTGTATCCGTATCCCGGTAGCTGTCGACCTCATCCAGTACACAACGTTTACCGTTAACCGACTCCGGTTTTAACGGAGTTTCCTGCTTGTTTAACGCTAACGGTCTGGCTAACCGCCTAGTAGTTAGCTAACCTTTACATTTAGCTCATACTTAGCTTCATTGTCGCTGAGCTGTGGTTCCTAAACATGATTCATGTCGTTTTTCTGCTTTATTAGACTGTGCTAACGGGGTACACACAGCTACATAGTCCGCTGTTAGCCTGTCATTTGCTGCACAGCTAAGAGAAACCAGCTAGCTCAACTTAGCGTTAGCGGTTAGCAGCTCTGTCAGGCAGCATCAGTTAGGATGTCAGCAGCAGACCAGACACAAGACATACACATAAACATTAAACCATAAACATTAGACATAAACATTAGACATGACGTCCTTTACAGCTGTCATAGTTGTTTCTGTGTGTCCCATGAATGAACTGTGATGGTGTAAATCTGAAGCGATGCTAACTTTAGCTACAGGCAACAGAAAACGACTCTTTAACACATCATGACCGAGTCGGTGCCAGTAAAGGCTGCTGTGATAATAACACCTTCATTTATATCTATTATATAAAATAAAAAATACAAGCAAGTAAATAAATAGAACTGAATAAAACAATGCAGTTAATAAATAAATGAAGGTGAGCATTAACATCAATGAGATCACAGATCTATGATAAATATGAGCTTGTATGAAGTATTTTACTGGATCTTGTGAGTTTTGGCTGAAACTTGGATCAGTTGTACTGACAGATTTCTGTAATGAAGCTGTTGTTGAGGAAGAAATGTGACTAAAGACTTATAACTGAAGCTGAAGGAAGGTCTGAGGTAACCAGACAGGTAAACAGGTGCTTCAGTACTTTATGTATTCTCTCCACAAACATGAAGAAGTCACTGAAGACAGAGAGCGAGATATTTAATCAGGTACATGTTTATTTAAAGCGTGAACTCTGACTCAGGACATTAACATTATGTGATCAAACCAGCTTGTTTTGTCTTCGTAGTAATTAAAACTCCTCCCTGAGTGTTTATGTCTTCCCGTAAATAAGTCGTGAAGGTTTTCTTCCTGTTTTACCAGAAAATGTATGAAATTCTGTCGGTACGTATATAAAATAACTGGATGTTTAATGGCTTGAAGGGACTTTTTTCTGTAGTAATACTCTACTAAAAGACATTTGTAATACAAAATACTTCCCTGATTATGTTTGTGTCACTGTAATGTGATTTCTGGTTTAAAGCTCGAGGACAGCCAGGTGTCTTAAACATCCTCACAAAAAGAAACTATACTGTTACAGGTTCATCAGTAAAGCTGTTGTCTATAAGCTGTGTATACGGTTACGTTATGTAGGTGAACTGTTGGGTAGTTTCAGGTTTGTTCTACCTGAAGGCATCTCTTGAAAGAGACACACACTCTGCTGTCAGCACCTGTGATAAAAGTGCTTTTGTTATCAGTCTAAACTAAATGTTAGTGTGTGTGTGTGTGTGTGTGTGTTGCAGGAGACGTGGTGGGCCTTGCTGCTGCTGTTGTTCGTGTTTCCTGCGGTGCGGCCCTTCTATGTTCCCGGAGTCGCTCCCCGAGACTTTCACGAGGGTGAAACTGTAGACATTAAGGTAAGAAGCTGCCTTACACCATAAAGGTCCCGGGCTCCATGTGGAGCTCCGTGTTCACCTCCCACACCAGAAACACGGGTGTCACGTTGCCATCACGCCTTGAGGTCGGTTCATTTGGACAAAGGAAAGAAAATTAATACGTTGTTGACTTTAAGTTTTGGTCTGTTTGGTTTTTCATTCATTGCAAACAAACCAAGAGCTGTAATTATGAAGTTATACAGTCTGACAGGTGATTGGATAGTATTAGTGGATGTCATCTTGCATCATCTGTGCTACATCCTATATGGATCCTGTATGGATCCTGTATGGATCCTGTATGGATCCTGTATGGGTCTAATGTTTGAACGTTAGACAGATGATGGATTTACTGTGGTTCATTTGTTTTCCAGGCAGTGAAGCTGACCAGCTCCAGAACACAGCTTCCTTATGAATACTACTCCCTGCCTTACTGTAGGCCCGATTCTGTGTTCTACAAGGGAGAGAACCTGGGTAAGTGGTCCTCACACCAACCAGGGAAACCGTACGTGTTACTGTTTTAAAAGTGTTTGTTTAATATGTATAATTATATTTCTGTAATTCCTTCCTGAAGGTGAGGTGTTACGTGGAGACCGTATTGTTAATACTCTCTACAATGTTGAGATGAATAAGGACAAGAAATGTGAGATGGTGTGCAATAAGAAAAAGCTCAGCGTGGAAGAGAGTAAGCTGGTAGCTGAGCGAATACAGGAGGAGTATTATGTTCACCTGTGAGCATCCCTTCATTGCTGGAATCCTCTAAAATCCTCTTTCTATGTACATTATCATGTATTCATTTATTTTTAGTAATATTTTTTATGGAAGCAGCTCTACTTGTTCATTACTCTGTAGATTGTTTTTTCTGTTCCCAGTTATCTCTCTAGATTTTTGTTAATGCTAAATATGCAAACCAAAAGAGTTTAACACCTCCCTCCTTGTACCTCTCAGTATTGCAGATAACCTGCCAGTTGCCACCAGATTAGAGTTTTACCCCAACAGAGAAGCAGGAGGAGAGGAGGAGCAGAGGAAGGACATGGTGAAAGATATCCAGTTTGAACATGGCTACAGACTGGGCTTTGTTGACAACAACAAGGTAAGGATTACACCCCCCTGTCGTCAACATGTTGTTTATATTGAAAGAAGTATTAGAAATGTTTCCTACAAAACAAGTCAGGACTTGTAAAATGCTGATGTGCAGAATGAAGACATATTTATGATGGTGTAATCACCTACAGTATCTGTTCTGGAAATAAAGGCACATTCAGGCGTTAGACTGTGAAAACGCACTAGTCGGGGTGATCGGGGGGTTCAGGAGTGCCAACACAGCCACCTGTTTTACTGCAGGACTGACTGTCTCCTATTATAGCTTCATGAAATCTGTTCTTTACTTCTGCAAATTTAATGATTGTCCTGAATAAAGTTTTCTTTATGCAAATGAACTTCTAACGTCTGTATGCATGTATAAGAATATGAGGACTTACAACTAATTCAGTAGCAGGCAAAAACATGTTTTAGATTTTATTTTTGCATTTTTAAAATTGAAATGCGGAAAACCATGACACCATTTATTTATTTTGAGGTGTTTCCACGTGTATTAATCTTTCTCTTCTCTTCTCTCCCAGTTTTACCTGCACAACCACCTGTCCTTCATCCTGTACTTCCACAGGGAGAAACTGGAGCAGGGAGAAATCCACGACTACAGGGTGGTGCGATTTGAGGTCATACCTCAAAGTGTAAAAGTAGATGGTAAGTGTTACTGCGCTCTTTTAGAGGAGCCGGACGTTGTCTCTACTCGTACTCACTGAATTCATTCTCAGATCTGAAGGCTGTGGAAAAAGACAAGACTTGCACGTTGCCTGAGGCCAGCGGGTCTGCACCTCAGGAGATTGATCCAAACAAGGAGAATGAGGTCCTCTTCACCTACTCTGTCCACTGGGAGGTCAGTGACTGCTGTGTGGATTATTTGAAACATCTTGTAAGCAGGGGTCGGACCAGTCTGTCACCCTGACTCAATCCAGTTGTTTCAGCTGGATAAATGTACATGAAGGATGCTGAGCCTCTTGTGTCGTCTGTTAGGAGAGCGAGATAAAGTGGGCGTCTCGATGGGACACATACCTGACCATGAGCGATGTCCAGATTCACTGGTTCTCCATCGTCAACTCTGTAGTGGTCGTTTTCTTCCTGTCTGGTACGTCCAACTGTTGACACATCTGCACCTAGAAGACTGCACATACTGTTGTAGATAACTGAGTGACATCCTTGTCTTTCCCTGCCTCTTCTCTCAGGTATTCTCAGTATGATCATTATCAGGACCTTAAGGAAGGACATCGCTAACTACAACAGAGAGGACGACATAGTAAGAAAATACACACCTGATGAGACATTTTACTGCTCTCAGGAAAGGTTGCATCTCTTTGTACAAACCTTCCTGTATAGAAATATACTCCAGGCACCTGACCAGATTTTCTTCCACTTAACCAGGAGGACACCATGGAGGAGTCGGGATGGAAGAATGTCCACGGAGACGTCTTCAGGCCGCCTCAGTATCCCATGATCCTCAGCTCCCTGCTGGGCTCAGGGATTCAGCTCTTTTGCATGATCCTCATTGTCATCTGTGAGTTTATTTTGGCCCAACTTATATTTAATAATGTGAAATTGATCGAGGTACCAGAGGTGCTGGTTCAAAACTATGAAGTTCAACAACAGGATGTATAGTTACAGAGTTCTTCCTCACAAACAACTGACCAGTTTAATTTTGTACAAATGAGAAGCTGCTTTGCTTTGTTTTGTACTGTGCAGTTTGCGAATAAGAAAGAAAATGGAGGCAGATTCAATAACATATTTGTTGGGTTAGTGAACGCTAACCAGCAACAGTCTGCATTGCATCAGAAACACAGATCAATTAGCTTTATCTGTGCTGAAACTCATAATGTCTGTGATTACTAGTCCAAGCCTCGTGTTCAGATTCCTCTGTATTACTGATCAGCCCAGAACAGCATTATAACAGAATTAAGTGTTTGTCAATATATTCTACAAAATGTGTAAGTGACCACCTGTTTTTTCGTGTGTGTGTGCGCGCGCGCGTGTGTGTGTGTGTGTGTGTGTGTGTGTGTGTGTGTGTGTAGTTGTTGCCATGTTGGGCATGTTGTCTCCATCCAGTCGAGGAGCCTTGATGACTACTGCGTGCTTCCTGTTCATGTTCATGGGGTAAGATCCATACTCTCAGTAAGATGTTCAAATACTTTGTAGTACTGTGTTATTGAACGTTACCCTGCTTATTCCTCTGTGTGTGTGTGTGTGTGTGTGTGTGTGTGTGTGTGTGTGTGTGTGTGTGTGTGTGTGTGTGTGTGTGTGTGTGTGTGTGTGTGTGTGTGTGTGTGTGTGTGTGTGTGTGTGTGTGTGTGTGTGTGTGTGTGTGTGTGTGTGTGTGTGTGTGTGTGTGTGTGTGTGTGTGTGTGTGTGTTTCAGTGTGTTCGGTGGCTACTTTGCTGGCAGACTGTACCGCACACTAAAAGGCCATCGGTGGAGAAAAGGAGCGTTCTGTGTAAGTAAATAAGTTGTGTATCACTTCAGAGTTAGTTTATTGACTTATTGGGAGACACTTTTAATGTGTGAATAATGATGTAAATCAGCGTTACGTTGAGCAGCGATTTCAGGTTTTGTTTTGTCTTCCCTGCAGACAGCAACGTTGTATCCTGCAGTGGTTTTTGGGATCTGCTTTGTTCTCAACTGTTTTATCTGGGGAGAGCACTCATCTGGGGCGGTAAGAAGCGCTCAATAGTGTATTTGACTCAGACAGACACACACATCGTCCTACCAGAAACACTCACTAGAGAACTAAATGTGTGACATCAGTAAGAACCAGACTGGGCTTTGAGCACAGCACAGCGGCCCAGCACAGCGGCCCGGTTCAGGACGGTATGCAGAGATGGACAGTCATCATTCTGTTTACATGGACGCTCTGATAACATGTGTTTATAAGCCCCAGAGCTTTAATCACACTATAACTCCAATAGGTCCAATTAAAATGATCACTTGAAACATGTTTAGTACTCACAGCTAGAAACAGGATGTGGACGGTGGTTAAAACCCTTGAATCTTTTAATGTCTCCAACAAAGCCGTGTTTCTGCTCCTCCTCCTAATATATTTATCTACTAAGTGACATAACAGAAAGGAATTGTTAAACATCTTGCCTCCTTTTTACTGTTCCAGGTTCCCTTCACCACCATGCTGGCCCTGCTGTGTATGTGGTTCGGTATCTCCATGCCCCTGGTCTACCTGGGCTACTACTTCGGTTTCCGCAAGCAGCCGTATGACAACCCCGTCCGCACCAACCAGATCCCTCGGCAGGTCCCCGAGCAGCGCTGGTACATGAACAAGTTTGTAGGGTGAGAGTCCGACCGATCCAACAATCTGCTCTAATCTTCAGACGCTGGTTACTCGGCCCGGATAAACACTGTTGTGTCAGATTTGACGTGTTCAAACATTTTCTTCCCTTTCCACCAGGATCCTGATGGCTGGGATCCTGCCATTTGGTGCCATGTTCATCGAGCTCTTCTTCATCTTCAGTGTGAGTACAACAAAAATGTTTTGTACAATCGTCCAAAAGGTGAATTACTTCCATTTGGTAACTGATGTGTGTGTCTCCACCTACAGGCCATCTGGGAGAATCAGTTCTATTACCTGTTTGGCTTCCTGTTTCTGGTCTTCATCATCTTGGTGGTGTCCTGCTCTCAGATCAGCATCGTCATGGTTTATTTCCAGCTTTGTGCAGAAGTAAGTGTGTTTAGGCTAGATGAAGAGATTTAGGAATAAGAATATCTGAAGAGTCTGCACAGTACAGCAAGTACTACAGTACATTTCAGAATACACAGACTGTACTACCGAGATATAAAAGTGGAACAGAGACAGTTCAGCAGCATGTTGGTCTAGAAAATAAAAATAAAGTTGTATGTAGGCTGCGACATATAAACACGTAACCACACAACACACACACTGCTGTTTCAGACGGTGTTGAACCTTGGAAATAAACTGTACATGTTGTTTCCTGTGTTTCCAGGACTACCGGTGGTGGTGGAGAACGTTCCTGGTATCAGGAGGTTCTGCGTTCTACGTCCTTATTTACGCCATCTTCTACTTTGTCAATAAGGTAAAAGTCTCAGACGTCAACAACAAACTTTGATTTCACTGCAGTCAAACGTTTAAACTTATTTAATTATTTTAATTAGACATTATTACAGATCTCTTTATAGCCTTTATTGAATATGAATATTAAAATAATTAGTGATGACAGTAAGACAGTGAGGAGCTCTCCGGATGTGTCATCAATAATAATAAAGTTCTGTTAAAGTCTTTTTAATTTACATTGAATGAATTGAATCACCTGCCCAGGTAAACTCTCAGATCTGCAGCTTTTTTCTACATTGAATGAAAACAGGAGGTTTTCTGACTGTCTGCTGTTTGTCCCTGCAGCTGGACATCGTGGAGTTCATCCCCTCCTTGTTGTACTTCGGCTACACGACTCTGATGGTTTTGTCCTTCTGGCTGCTAACAGGCACGATCGGTTTCTACGCAGCCTACATGTTCATCAGGAAAATCTACGCTGCGGTCAAGATCGACTGAGTCGCTGCTGCTCCTGGTTCTGTGTTTTGTCACATTCTGTTTTGGGGTTTTTTTTTATATATTTTTTATTCTTTATGTCAAACAAGCACTGACTTGTGTGTCGAGGGGACAAGAGGGGTGATTTTTCCGGCGCGACAGCGCCTCCCGCTGGCCTCAAGGGGAAGAACAGCAAAGGTCTCCTCCTCCTCTTACAGGACACAGACACACATGGAGTTAATGTCTTCTGCTGTTTCACCTTGCACACAACACAGTGGGCCAAAGCTTGTCAAACCATGTTTCTGCACATTTTGTCTTCGTTTGTGTTTTAAGTCTAACTTATCCAGGTTTGCATTTTCGTCATCACAGGATTTATCTTATACTTAATTTCTTTTGATCATTTCTTTGGAGGGTTTTTTTCTCTCATCTTTCCTAACATGAACTCTGTCTTTTCTCTGTCCTCTGTCTCTGTTGTCAAATGTCCTTTTTGTTTAACTTTACAGATCAGGGAAGGATCGGGAGTCTAACTGTGGTTACAGTGTAAAATTTGTTGTTTTAACCGATATGGATGGAAATTATGTTGGGAAGCTCTACAATGTAACACAAGAAAGCATAAATTAAATGTTGTATTATTTTTTATTTCAGTTTCCATGTCCTGGTGTGACCATGTTAACCACAATCAGAATGTCAGTTCCTCCTTCCAAATCAATGTATTGATCCGTTAGCTCTAATCGATACCGAACGGCTCTGAATACTGAATAATGATGTGAACCCGTTGCCCTGCAGCTGGTCCAGTAGTGTCCACTTATTAACCACGCCGTCAGTGTAGCCTTAGCAGTGCTCAGCGCCTGCTGAACTATGCAGTTATGGACAGAAGTGCAAAATAACAGTTTGTGAAGATCATATCAAACGACCGTTTCTGGTCGCTTCGTGAAAGTTTGAAATTAATGTAAGATACGTTTTTGTGTACAGTATGAAAAATAACTTCTGAACGCCAGCAAGCTGTGTGTGTGTGTGTGTGTGTGTGTGTGTGTGTGTGTGTGTGTGTGTGTGTGTGTGTGTGTGTGTGTGTGTGTGTGTGTGTGTGTGTGTGTGTGTGTGTGTGTGTGTGTGTGTGTGTGTGTGTGTGTGTGTGTGTGTGTGTGTGTGTGTGTGTGTGTGTGTGTGTGTGTGTGTGTGTGTGTGTGTGTGTGTGTGTGTGTGTGTGTGTGTGTGTCGGGTCTCACAGGAAGCACAGCAGTGTTCTCATTCTTAAATCACAGCTCGTGCTTTTCTGTTAACAGTTTTATGTTTACAATAACTTTTTTTTTCAGATTTCTCGGTTTAATATTTTTAATATTTGAACCTGATATAATTGTAGCTTGACAAGCAGCTCACATTACATCATAATAATGATGAATATGAATATATGCATGTCCTAAAATGTAAGTTTACTCCTTTAAAGTCTTCTATACATCTAAAGTACAGACCGGTTGGCCAGCGAGCTGTTTATGGCACAACAAGGTAAAATAATTCCAGTTAATGGTTGATTAATTTTCACAAAGAGAAAAACAAGCAGCAAATACCTGAAAAGACATTTTCATCAAGTATCACATGTTGTCATATGATTAAAGTTTTGAATCTAAACCCATTCAGCCCTCTGAGCCCTGCAGGTACATGTTTGGCATCAGACTGAGATGCTTCAGTCTTTTACAGTAGATCAACCCAGATTCTCCAGGGTGAACATGGTTGAATGAATGAATGACTTATTGTTCCACTCCTTCATGACTTGTGTAATAATGAAGTCAACCCGATGTTTGTTTAAGCTGTTAATTATCTGCTTAGAGAAAGCAAGATGAGCAAAACCGGACAATCAGGTTCCCTCAGTGTGTCTTCATTCTTTCATTTCACCCTGTTCGAACCCTGATCCGGCCCTCTGTGTTACGTCAGTTACTGAGCCCTGAGACTGGCCTGTTTCAGGAGCCTGTGTTCTTTTTGTTTTTTTATATATATATATACAGACAGACTTTTAAATGGCCCGAGTAACGCGTGCGTGTGTATGAACGAGAGGTTTACAATGTAAATAGAAGAAAACAGCTTTGTATTGTTGCGTTTCGCTGTTTGTGGCGCTCTCTGTAATGATTCCCGTCATCATTTTAGCCAGAAGCATGATGCTCAAGATGACTTTAAAAGGAGCTTGTTTCTATTCATTTTCTCTTTTTCTTTTACAGAATGTCCAATTACAAAATGTACAATAACAAAATAATAAAAGTGATGACAAGTTGAATATGAAAATTAGCTCCACTTTGTTTGTGACATATGAGTTAGCATCATATCAAGTGGATATCTGACACATTTACAGTCTGTTTAGCATCAAATTCCCTCTTTGTGTTTCCCTGTTGAGCTGTGGTGGAAGTATAGGAACAAAAAGAGGGACTTTGGCTCTAAAAACACTGTAACGTTGAAACATATCTGCTGGATTTGAAGCTTCATATTAGCTTCACATAAACTTTAAATATGTTTGCACATAAACAGGACATGTTCCAATGTTCATGTAGTTTTAAGACAGAGTTGAAAAACTGTGAACTCGTCCTTTAAGTCTGAGAAAACAGCTTTGATGATGTCATGTTAGCATTTAGCACAAAACGCTGCTTCAGCCTCACAGAGCTGCTGGTGTGTGTGTGTGTGTGTGTGTGTGTGTACTCGTTAGAGGCAGAGTTGCATTATGGGAAATGTAGGACCCAGTGTTTTTCTGGCGTTTGGCCCATACACACAGATGTGTGTTTTAAATGTGTCTTTTGCCAGCCTCCTAATTTAGTGGACATGCAGTATTTAATCACAGGAGTACCTCTTTAAATGGGATGTATTTTGTGTGTGTGTGTGTGTGTGTGTGTGTGTGTGTGTGTGTGTGTGTGTGTGTGAAGGTGGTAAATCCTGGTTTATCCCTCTGAATTTCCGAAATGCCCAGTGTCTGGAAGACTATTATCGAATTACAAAGTCTGTTGCGGCGTCTCAATCGTCTCAAATCCTTTTTACAAGCACTTTGGTTTCCCCAAATAAAACTGTACAAAACCAGAGCGTTTCTATTCTGAGGTTATGGCGCAGTCGGCATGCTGTAAATGTATGAGAGAGTCAGCTCAGTTGATGTAAGTATAGGTTTAGCTCCGTAGTGCTATAATTAGGGCAGACTTGACACTCAGCTATGTATGCAGGCCTCTGAGACGTAACTCAGACCCTTCAAGTATTTGTCAGTACAATAATTCACTAAATACAATCTGTATTTTGTGAGATTCAGGGACATTTACTAAATAATAAGACACGTTGTTGGAGTACTGAGGTCATGTGACTACACAGCTATTGGGTGGATTATAAAACTGGTGTCACCTGACTTGCACTTTTGAGTGAAATGTCTCAAACTATTGGATGAAATGTGGTTCAGACATTCATCAGGATGAATCGTAATAACTTTGTTGGTCCCTTAATTTTCACCTGGTTCCACTATCAGGCCTCACAGAGCTGCTCGCATGGCCTCGTGTGAACAGCCATTATGAGTAATATAACATTTTATTTGGTGTGTTAAAGGAAAGCTCCACCTAAAATAACCATCTCTATTTCCTCCCCAGCAAACTGAAAACTGAAAGAAAGAATGCAAAGAAGGTATGAAACCGCTGGTTTGTCTTTTAATCATTTCAACATAACACATGACAACTCAAAGATACACTGTACTGTACAATAAGTCAATAGTTCTGTTGTTGTGTTCATCATCTCTTTGGATCAACCAATATACAAATCTGTCACTTTTACATTGCAGCAACTGATTGCATGTGAGATATGTAACAAAAAAGCATTAATTTTCTTTCTTTCTCCGAAGCACATTATTTATATAATTCTCCCTGTAGTTGATAAACTCCATGCTATATAAAATAGTGTAAGTGAATGCAAATATTCTATTTTTGTTCACCTTTGTTCACCTTTTTTCTTCCAGAGGTGGCTGTAATAAGTGATAAAAATAAAATGGGCTATGTCACTAAACGAGATACACAAAGAGGTTGGAATGCAAGACTTACATTAAGCTAGAAATATATAAAACTACACGTGGATGCTGTCTGCATTAGACAGCACCCAGTTTCTTAGTAAAAGCAAAAAAAAAAGAGGGAGAGAAAGAGAGCATCATTAAAATCAAATCAGTTTGTTTCAGGCTTAAACTGACGAGCAAATTCCCTTAAAATGTTTGTGTTCTGCACCTACTAGTAAAGAGGAAAAGGGAGGATAAGTGCATCCCTAGTAGGTGCAGGTCGAGGTAATGGAGCTACAGCCAAGCGAAGAACAGAACAACGTCACTGTCAGAAGGAAGAGAGCCGTTTCATATCAAGTGTTTCAGCTACGGATGAGAGATAACGTGTGATGAGAATAAAAGTCCCAACGCTGGAGAAAATGTGGAGTTTGAGATTCTGCATTAAATACAAAAATTTAGACTCAACGAACGTCAGAATAACGTTTACTTACTAAAATCTGAAGCGTTTGGATTTATTGAGGATGTAACCAACCATCAGTATTTATATCCTGAACACAACTTCCTGTTTAGTAACATTTAAAGCCACATTTGATAGTCAATTAAACAAATCAGAAGCTGACATTGTTGCAACACTACGGCACATTTCACACGTTTCACTCTTATCAGCATTGACTTCCTCCAACGTGTTCGGTGAGCTTTAAGTGCTTTATCTCGGGGTCACTCCTGACTGGGTCCCTGCTGCAACAGCGTTTCAGTGGCGTCTCGCTTCTCACAGTAACAGATATGCTGAAGCTGTTCTCTTCAAGAACTCGGCTATAAAGTTTGATTAGATACAATTTTTATGATAGAGAAGGCAAAGCTGGTTACCAAAAGAAAAGGGGCAGGGGGCTCTTATGTCGAAGGATATTAGTGAAAAGTCTATCAAAAATACTGTTATTCTTTTGGAGAAGAGAAATACACAAAGGTTGATAAAGTCTACACATCAAACTAATGGCACATACATATTCAGGATCAATACAAAATTAAAAACATATGAACATATAAGCTGAAATTTTAAAAGAAAAAAAATACTCTTTTTTTTTTTAAAGGTTGAAAGTGCTAGAATTCAGATTAGCTCACAGAAACCCAGGGAGGACAAACTGAATACATGCCAAAAGCTTTTTAAGGACTAAATCAATATCTGTTACAAAAATATAAATCATCAATTTGATTGCTACAAACTCGGCTCAAGCCGAGAGGGTTTTTCTTAAAAACTACCTTTTTAAGCTCATAATAAAGATCAAATTTAAATTTTGCCTTTTTTTTTTATATATCACGTAAAAACTCGAAAAGGTGACGACAGCTAATTTAAGATCAATAAAAAGTTTGATCATGTAAAAATCACTTTATAAGAGTTTCCGGGGGGAAAAAGACTAATAATAATAATAATAATAAAAGTTTCAAATTAGTTCAGAACTTGGATTATAAAATCTAATGTTGGCGATTCTACAGTCAGACTGTAGGGAAGCGTTTTCTTCGTTGTTGCTTGCTGATGCTGAATTTTCGCTGCTCTTACCTGTCGGGGGGGAATATTCACCTGTCGAACACGTCGTCGTGGTTTCATATCCTACAGTATCAAAAAGCCGCTAGCACATGTAGCATTTTGTAACAAGCAATTGTGCAAAAATGTAGTTTCTTCTCCCCAGGTTTTGGTAAGAAAAATAAAAAAAATAAAAATGAGGTGATGTGTTGTGTTGTTTTTCGAGGTCCTGTTTTATACAAACAGAAAATAATATATCATATGACAACAAACAAAACAAATATATGACTATAAGCAACACCCCGAGTCATGCAGTCAGTCACGTGTCCCTCGCGCTTTGAATGTCAAAGCCCGGGAAAACTGGGTGACTGCGTTCTTCCGGATATCGCCGTATTTTCAGACCCTTTTCCTTTGACTCTACGAAGCAGCTGAGAGGAGGAGGAGGAGGAGGACAGAGGGGGCCGGGAGGGGGGCAGGGGGGCCGTGGAGGCCCGGGGGCCGTGGGGGGGGGGGCAGGGCTGATGAACACTTTGTCGGTTCGGTTTGTGCACGTTTTCAGTTCACTGTCCATCTTGCCAAAATAAAAAATTGAAATAATGAAATCCTCTAGTGGTCTACAGTCGTCCATCCGCAACCGTAGCTAAAAGCAGCAAAATGTATTTTGTTTTTCTTGTTTAGTTCGTTTTAATCCGCGTGGCTCTAATGATGGAAACAACACGTACACGTAAAACGAATCGGTGAAGTCGTGAACAGACCAGGTGTGTTGCTCGTGCCACAGACAGAACACTAGATAAGAGCACCTACTCCGCTCTGAGGTTCAGGGTTAACTTTGGGCTCAGGTTTTATTTTAGAGGCTGCTGGTGGTGGTTTTGAAAGGACGTCCAAAAACCTCTGAGCTCGGAGTGAAATCGGCAGCTGGATGATGGCCAGCGTCCCTTTGACACATCTATCTAGTTTATCCTAGTTGATTATTAAGCCACTAACAGCCTTCTGTAGATATTTCCCATCCACACTTCTGATTCTGCTATATTAACTCAACATGTAAAGGTAAAGATTGGATATGACAGAAAGCTTAAGGGAAAAAGCTAATACTTCATCCATTGTTTGATCAAAAATGCAAGATACACAAAAGATGTAAACCTGCCAGACATAAAAAAAAAACATCATCACTTAGTTTTAATACATCTACCTAAAATACACCTTACTGAGATAAAAGCAATTATAATATTCATTTTTGAGATATTTCGTACACTGCAATAACATTCGTTAACACATTTTTTCCTCCTGTCACTGTAATTCTTTTGTTTTTGCTCTTCACATATGTCAGGGTTCATCATTACCATGATGATGCATCTTTTTAAAAGACCGCCTAAAGATGTGTTTGTATTATTTTAGATACGTCAGCCAGCGAAGAAGCAGCTGCGATATATCATCATCTCACAGGAACTTTTTAAGGATAACTGTTAGAAGGGGAGACAGCTGGAGGAAGGAGAGTCTCAGGAGGAGCAAGAGTGAGGAGAAAGTCTGTCTGAAAACCTCTCGGAGTCACGAGGAAGAAAACAAAAAGGTTTTTAAAGGTGAAGTGCCTTCTGCAAAAAAAAAAAAGTGCTTCTCTTAAGGCAAAGTTAGAAAAGCCAGCGTGATATTACATCATTTCTTTCTTTAATAAACTGGGTGGCCATGTTTGTGTGACTCTAATCAGTCCTGATCAGAGTCTGATTTATCAATTATTTTCATTCAGACTGACCGGACTCTAGGAGCACTTCAGTTACAGTTGAAAAGAAAAAATAATAATATGGGACATCCAACTCTTTTCTTCCTCTTTTCTTATATGAGAAAAAGAGCAGTGTTTGGTTTTCGTGGCTGCAGCCGAGCTAGAGGAGGATTTTAGGGTCGAATGGATCAATCTCTTCATTCCTTCACTGGCCTCTCGCTCCTCTCCAAACTAATCCTGACAGGTTCGGTTATCAGAGGTGGGTGGTTGAAACTCAAGATGAGACATTTTCTACCACTTTCTTACATTTGGAAAAGAAAAATAAAGGAAAACAAAATATCCACTTCAAACTATATTTTTCTGGGTCACAACAAGACAGATAATCTTCACTAAAAATGTATCTTTGATTTTTTTTCTTTTTAATATTGTTACTTTAGAAAGTATGCAGTACCACGCCTTTTGGCCTACTGATCCTGCCCTCTATACTACTAAATAGGGGATGGAAGGGGGATAAAAGGGGAAGTAAATGGTAAATTTAAAGAAAAGATGGGTTAATACATCATTATAACTATAGCATAAGGGGGGAAAGCCCAAATAAAAGCAGCTTCAACTTCTTCTCTCACCTTTTCCTTTTTGCTCAAAGGGGTTTAACTTCCTTTTAAGGCTCAATCAAAAGCTTTTGTGCGCTTTCATTTAAGGCTTCTACGTGTTCATTTGTGTATTTATTTATTCTAATTCTCCAACTTTTTGATCAGGCCCCGTAAAGAGCCGCGGGCTGGCGCTCTCACTGGAAGGCCTGGTGGAAGCGAGGCAGTGTGGTGGTACTAAGGCTGGAGCTGAACACTGGTGGGAGGGGGTGCAGGGGTCCGAGGCCCAGACCCCCGCTGGAGCTCTGCTGCTCCTGAGGTTGCGGTTGCAAAGAGGTAAGAGGTGCCGTGGCGACGGCAGCTGCTGCCGCGGCGACCGCTGCGGCATGGGGCTCGGCAGCATGGAGAGAGGAAGACGAGGAGGAAGAAGAAGAGGCGGGGGTTGCAGATGAGGTGTAGCCCATCACCAGCCCTCCCGTGCTCATGGGGGCGCTGTAGGGAGGCAGGTTGAGGGGGAGGAAGCCCAGCAGGTGGGAGAAGTCCATGTTAGCAGCACACAGAGACTCAGCGATCACCGCAGGGCTCTTGGACAGGAGGGGATCCCCACAAAGCTCATCCGCCAGGCCCGAGGTGGGCTCCAGTCCGTCCTTGGGGGGCGAAGCAGCAGCGTGGGGCTCCACAGAGGGAACTGGGCCTGGCAAGCCGCTCTGCAGATCCATGAGGAAACTCTCCATCTCCACTTTCAAAGGCTTGTCCAGCAGGTATGAGGTAGATCCCAGCTGGTATTTGTGGGCTGGCTGGGGCTGGTGCTGCTGCTGGGGAGCCGGAGGCTGGTGGTGCGGGGGCAGCGGAGGGGAATGGTGGTGGTGGTGATGGTGGTGGTGGTGGTGGTGGTGATGGGAGTGTGGGTGGAGAGGTCCAGGGGATTCCATGTGACAGCCCATGCCCATAGCTGCAGACAGTGAGCTGGGCATCAGGGACGGGTGTGGATGACCCACCCCAGAATTAGACATGGCCTGAAGGTGGTGGGGGTTGTACATGCCCATTGGAAAAGGGGCACCACTGGGGAAGGGTTTTCCCATCATGGGGTCTTTGTTGGGACCCATGCTGCACATCATGGGGCTAAGCTCCTCCTTCACAGAGCAAGGCGGCGACCCTGAAGCTAAAAGACCTAACATATCAGGAGGCTCCGTCTTGATCTTCAGGAGCTCCTGCGAGTGGCTCTTCTTCACGTGGCGCGTCAGGTGGTCCTTCCTGCCGAAACGCTGGGCACAGTACTGGCACAGGAAGTCCTTCCGGCCCGTGTGGACCACCATGTGCCGTCTCACATCCTTCCGCGTGTAGAAACGGCGGTCACAGTGGTCACACGGGTGCTTTTTCTCCTTGGCTCCACCCGAGGACTTCCCAGAGTGGCTCTTGAGGTGCTCCAGGAGAACAGGTGTGCTCTCGTAGCTCTGCATGCACACTTTACAGGTGAGATCTCCTGCCGTGGCAGAGTGCATGGCCACATGCCGCTTATATCCCAGCTTGGTGTTGTAGTGCTTCCCACACTCCTCACACTTGAAGGCCTCCTTGTTGGGGTCATGGGTCTGCAGGTGGTTCTTCAGGTGGTCTTTGCGGTGGAACATCTTCTCACAGAACGAGCACTGATGGGTCTTCTGTGGAGAGTGTGTGGCCATATGCCTGCAAAGGAACATATGAGGGTTAAGGACTCGTTCATACTGTTTGGCTAAAGTGAGGTATGACTTCCTTGCAGTCAAACTCCTTGTGTCCATATATACATAAATGAGTCACAGTGGTTTACAGTCAGAACCCAAAAATGGGTTTTGGAACCACTTCCTGTGATTCACCAGATGCCACACATCCTTGCATCTTAATGAGTCTGAGTCACATTTGGTAGAAACAAGCTATAAAAACAACACTGACATTTGATCACTTAATGACATGGATATGACTCTCTGTTAGTGTTTCTGCTCTCTACCAACTCCGGAGGGAAACATCTAAATGCTGCACTATGTTCACCAGCTAGTTGCTAGCTGTGTGTGTTTGCTGCTTAGTGATGGGCAGGTATGTACAGCGAATCTATCAGAGCTTTTTGGCTGAAAACTGCTGCCTGCTGTGGCCAAAACTAACACTATGAGCTGACAGACGCTAACAAGCTGCGTAGAGCTGGGTGAATATCCTCTGTGGGTTCATAATTACAATCCATCATATCGTTATGTGGTCCGTTATTAAAATACTGATTAAGCTAAACACAGAACATGTTGTGTTGTGAGCAGCGTGTTTGATGCTTGGTACCTGAAGAGTTTGTATTTGGAGCTGAAGGCCTTGGGACAGTGTGGCTGCGAGCAGTGAAAGGGTTTCTCTCCTGTGTGACTCACGGCGTGGTGCCGGAGCTTCTCCTGTGAGGCGAACAGGGCCCCGCACACCAAACACTCGTTCCTGCTGGCTCTCCCTACCTCTTCTGCTCCTTCTTTTTCCCTCTCCCTCTCTCTCTCTTTCCCCCTCTCTCGCTCTCTCTCTGTCCGTGGCAGCGGGGCGGCGCTCCCAAACAGCTTGGCGGCAGTCCGTCGTCCCTCTTCCTCCGGCGTCAGTGCGGTAATACGGTGTGAGGCATCGGCGGCAGCAGCTGCCATGGCAGCCCTAGAGTGCCGCTGCCATGAAAATCCACTTGCTGCTCCCCTGCCTTGCAGGCTCAACGTGGGAAGTGACGGGGGAGGGGGGGCGTTGAAAAAAGAAGGTGACCAACAACTCACAGGAAGGGCCAATGGTCGAGCGGACGCATCCAGGTGAGACAGAATCTGTGGTGAGACACAAGGTACATGATTCAAACTGTTGAAAAGGTTCTGGGCAATACTGATCACATTTTTCTCATCAAACCTACTTTTTTACCTGTTTGTTAAAAACTTCTTTACATACGCTGCACTTTCCTTCTGTCACTCTGCTTCAGACGAGCCTCCCCTTCTCTCTCTTTATCTCTCCTCCTCCTCACCCAGTCCCAACAGCTATGGTTGGCGGTGAGTGGGAAATACTGCTCTGCATCTTTACTGTCCTGCAACGAAGAACAAATTGCATTAATGCAAAAAGCAAGTCAAAAATGAAACATGACTTGAATCAGAATGTGTCGTTTCTTTTGCGATCAGTAGGGGGAGCTGAACGACAAGTCTGACATACGGGAGCCACAAAGGAGTCGACAGAAAAACAGTTTTGTGAATGATGATTCTCAAAGTCACAGACAGACACAGTGTGAAGACTGAACATAATTATCCAGCCTCATCCCTCATCATGTGTGTGTTCAGATGACAGCACGCTGCACAAAGCCAGCATTGTGTATGTGGACGTGTGTGCATGTATGTACTTGTTATGAAACTGGATAAGGCTCCTGTAATCCTTGGGAAAACACAGAAACACACACAACCCCCAGGCTAGAGGGAGGAGGGCTGTGGTGGGTGGGCAGTGTTTACGCCACAAACTCAGGCTTCCTGGAAGTACCTGTCAATCTGAACTCAGCAAACTCCTGACAACAACAAAAACAAAAAACAAACTGTACGTGAAATATGACCTGCGAGTTGTAAAATATTCCACAAACTGTATCAACTTGTGCTGAACTCACTCTCTTCCCTTATTTACCCTCGGTGACCTCTGCAACCCCGCTCGCTAACACGCCGGCTAAGTCCAAGGTTGAGTGGACACAACACAGATCACAAAGTCAGCCGGCTCCGAGAGGCAGTCATGTGAACCGAGAGTGCACATAAGTACCGTAAACACATGTGGTATATGTGACAGCATGCACATACACAAACATGTAACGGCATCCTTTCTGTGTGAGAGGTCGATGAGTAAGAAAAAAGCGCTCTGAGCTGTGAGTGTTTTTGCAGATGTATTATATTTACATGTTTACAAAGGTACGTGTGCTTAAAACATCTACATATGAGCGCGTGTGTGTGTGTGTGTGCCCGCAGATGTCTAAGTGTGTACGTGTGCATACGTGTGTTTACAGTGTTGGTTAAGAGGACCTGACAGCTGTAGCGTTGTGTGGTGGTCATCACCCAGCAGGGAGGGTGCAGGGGGGTGACACCCGTCCCATTGACCACCCTCAGGGAGCCCGGCTCTATTGTACAGCCTACCCACATCGCACATTCCTGGTCTGAACCATGCCGTGTCGCCCAGCCTCTCTCACATACAACACACACAGATACAGTACAATGAAGTACCGCAGCATCAACGTATAGAAATAAAGCAAACAGAACATGTGCAGCAGGAGCGTCACGTCTGAAGAGTCAAACCTGAATCACCTATGTAAGATCTTTATGTTTCCATATGTTTAATAATGTTAGTAACTCTACACGCCTCAATCCTGGATTTACATGTTAATCACAATATTTCAAAATGCACTGATGCAAACAGCTACAGTGATTTTTACACTTGTGTGTTTCCTCTGGTGTTTTATATGCATATATCTGTCATTTATTTTAATCACTACAATATAATGTTTCCAATACGTACTTTAATACAAAGATGAAACCAGTGGTTTCAACCTTTTAGTCTTTTGACGTCTTACTAAAAGCAGTGTGTAGTCGGGTCACATTTCAGATGTCTATGAGTTGTTAACAGCTCCACCAAATAGTGATTTTTACCTCTAAACTTCTCACATGGTTTCATTTCAATAAATGTTCAAATGATCCAATATTTCAGCAGAAATCAAAGATTAGAGAAAAAGTCCAAAAGCTGAAAACAGATTTGTGTATCAGAACTTTGTTTCTTCTTCTTTCCTCTCCCATTAATCATCTCACGACCCCTCAGATTTATCTGGTGACCCTTTGGAGGGCCCCGACCCCTAGGTTGGGAACCACTGGACTAAACTAGCTAACTGTATATAAAGTAGTTGAAGTACTTGATGTACAACTACATCAAGCTCGTAATACTTATACTCACTATTATATAAGCGGGACTATGGAGTATTACTGTATTAGTACTTGTAAGGAGTACTAATACTCTAGTACTAGTACTCCACTGTTAGTGAGTATTTCACGGTACGTCTGACTCTTAAACATCACCAAGCAGCTTCTTTATCTTCTTCAGTCAACCTCTGTGGTTGTTGATTTTCTATCAGCCAATAAATCAATCAGCCTTCGTCTGCATGTTCCTCATTATGTATCAATCCAATGAAAATGTGTCTTTCTCTCATGTGGTCGTACATCTTTAATAACATATAACTGCAGATCTAACTGTTATGAATACAGATGCATTAAAGGACATATATTATGCATTGATATTAAGCAGACTTAGAGTCATTAAATGTCTTTTTGTTGTAGTTGTTACATTTCTATTAAATCAGCTTTAAATTCCACTTTGTAATCAGTACTCATGTTCAAACTCTTCTCCAGCGCTCCTCATAACAAGTAAAAGAAGGAGGAGCAGCGTCTCCTCGCTGCTTTGAAGAGAGGAAGAAGAGAAACTGGATGCTGGCTGCTCACACTGTGAATTTCAGTCTAAATCAGGTGAAACGGGACAACAAACGCTCGCTGTTTCAGAGACAATCTGCTCGTTCTGCTCACGGTGAACTCGAGACAGAAGATTCACAGACGTCCTGTTTCTCTGAACATTTCTCTTTGAATATTTACTCAAGAAACATCATCAAATTAGCAGCATATCCTGTTCAGGCTCACATGTTTACTGGCCGTCCACAGACAATAAACAACTCTGCTTCATTTCTAAACTCTGTCAACAGACATGAACTATAACATGAAGTTAGATTTGGTTTAGATGTATATAAAAACTGCCTCCTACTATATAGTGATGATAGGAGAGGAAATGTTGGTGACAACTACAGGTAGCAGCAGGTTACAGCACAACTGCAGCCATTTCCAACCAGTAATCACACTTCACCCTGACTGCAGTGATCACAACGTTACAAACACACAACTGCAGGATGCAACTTCGTTCCAAAATGGCAGACGACAAAAACTCCACAGCACATTCACACCGAACCTCTGCTTACTTCCCTAATCAAAATCGCTGAAAGCAGAATTGAACCGCCACTTTCCAACCGCCCGGGTGTCTTTGGTTTCTGTCCTGGATGAAAGAGCTTCCACATTCCTTTCCTGTGGGGTCAGAGGTCAGCCTCTGCACTGCCTGCCTGCCCGCCCGCTACGGCTCCCGCATGCTGAGTGACTGGTATTAACCCCTTCACTGCCTGCCGCAGCCACACACAGTAACATGTGAGAGGGGGCTCGGGGTAAAATGCTTGTCAGATGCTTTGTGGTGCTGATGGCAGTGAGCAGGGCCAAACCGGGCCAGACCGGGCCAGACCGGAGGGTGCTGAACGGCCTCAGCTGCAGAACCGTGAGCGTAGCAGGACCCTGCGGCGACAGAAGCTGCTTGACTAAACTATACGAACGCCTAAATATAGAAAGTGAGTTCAGCGTCCGGAGCTTAGGTGACAACAGCCGCAGTCGGGGGGAGACGGGGGAGCGAGTGGTGGGGGCTGTGAAGTGCTTGGGGGAGATGAACATATTGCACAAACACATGAGCCAAATAGAGTCTATGTCTATGGATGGTAGAGCTGCAACAATCAACTGATTAAAATGAAAAATAATTACCAGCTATGTTGATGATCGATTCATCGTTTTAAGAAAAAAAAAGAGCAAAGTCGCTGAAAAAGATTTCAGGAAGCATGTTTGGAAAATGGTGATCAATGTTTCAGCGATTAATTGAGAAAATAATCAAAATATGAACTGATAATAAAAATAATCGTTAGTGACTAATAGACGCCTAAGAGGCGTTCAATGTCACAGGGAAACTGTAAAAGTTACACAACTAACAGACATGTTTAAAAGGAAACAAGCTCATTATTTCTCAGGTCAAAATGTTATTGATCACTTTAATTTCACATTTGTGTTGATTTCTGAATTTGTGCTGTTTGTAATTTGGCCATCACAGTTTTAATTTAAGTTTCTACTTAATCAATTTAGTCAACTTCTCATGTTTCCATCATTAAAAAGGTAAAAAGAATACATATGATGTATATTTAGAGGGCGGTGAAGATAAAACAACAGCATGATTTCAAATTTTAACAAGAACGATGTTTCAAGCATGTTAAATATAAAAAAGAGCAAATGTAAGATGGACCTGCAGAGGAAGTGTGCCAACACAGGGAGCTTTCAAACGGAAACACGGAGTGATAGAAGCAGCTAGATAACGACTGAGAGCGTGGGAGAAAGCTTCAGTAAACCAGGAGAGAGGAGGGGGGCGGTGGGGGGCAGCGAGGTAAACCAGAGGAGAGGAGGGGGGCGGCGGGGGGCAGCGAGGTAAACCAGAGGAGAGGAGGGGGGCGGTGGGGGGCAGCGAGGTAAACCAGAGAGGGATAAAGGATGAAAGGATGACGGAAAAGGGAGGGAAAAGTGGAGTCATTTGCAGCGGTGGAGTCAGGGGTCTCTGCACCAGTCAAGTGACTCCAGAGAGGAGGGGGGAGGTGGGGGGGGGCAGGTCATGCTTTACTAAACACATTGAAGGGTGAAGGCAGCATGGCCGCCGTCAGATCACTGCTATGAAACAAGTCAGAAAACATTTAAACCACTTTCTGTTAACATCAACTAAATGTGACACAGTTCACATCAGCAGGACAAACAGGACAGAAAAGACACAGAGACAACGTGTATATGTATAAGAAATATATGATATATATACAAGAAATATATATGATATATACAAGAAATATATGATATATATATGAAATATATGATATATATAAGAAAATCAACCGGCAGAATAAACTGTGTTTTATATATATTAGCAAACAAAGCAGTAGTGGAAAGTAACAAAATACATTTAACAATATGTTGAACTTTGAGGTACTTGTACTCTACTTGAGTTTTTCCATGTAATACTACATTATACTTCACTGTACTACATGTCAGAGGTAAATCTAGTACTTTCTGCTCCACTATGTTTAGACAGCTTTAGTTACAGATGCAGAATACTTACATACTTTTACTTCAGTACTCATGTATTGCTCATAATACTTTTACTGTAGTGGGATTTTTCATGCAGGATTTTTGCTTATAATGAAGTACAACATTGATAATCAATTAAGTCAATTGCAAAACTAAATTTTGAGATTTTTTTTTTTTGCTTTCTCTGTTTTATATAATTATTGACTGAACATTTTGGGTTTGGACAACAGATTATCTCCAGAACATTTTATTTTCTAATGTTTTATACACATCTTCATCCTCAGGCCTCCAGGGAGCTCCGTCATTTAGAAATCCTGATTTGCTTTCACAATAATTGATTTTTATCTTGGTTCCTCTGACAGGTAGGAAGAAGTAATCATGGCTGCAGGTGAGAACAACTTTCTACCAAAGGATCTAATCTGTCCAGTAATATTCATATTTACCCTAAAATATCAGAAACATGTATAAAAAGTGTTGAATAGTGAGTTAAAGATCTGCAATTAATTATTGAATGATTTTACTGATGAGTGTTAAACCTGTTAAAACATCTGTGCATCTAGTTCAACAGTGTTCCTCCTCTCTCCCTCCATCCTTCCTCCCCCCTCCTCCCCCAGGTTTCAGTTCCTCTCCTGTTCGTGTTTTCTGACCCAGGCTGAAGCTCTACACGGAGAGGTGGAGGGTGAGAGGAAGAGTCCTCCCCCACCAGAGCTCGGCCCTGCCATGCCAAACCCTCACCCGTCCCGGCAGTTAGTCCTGGATGTGGCCTGGCTAAAGATAGCCAGGCTGTGGTCGGACTGGAGGGGAAGAAGGCAGGGCTCATCTAACTGTCACCAAGAACACCTTCATCAGCCGCTGTTAAAAACACCTCAGCTTCCTTCAACTGACACTGTGTTTGCACTGATGACGTTTCTGCTGATTAAACACAAGTGTGCTTTAACTTAAACACCCGCTGCACATGTAGTGGTGCCTATCTGAACATCACTTCTTTAACTGGGGCATTTTGTGCAGAACTGAAACAAAAGTTAGTTCAGGTACATCACCGTCAGGCAGGAAGTCTGGTCTGTGTTCGGTTGTTCATCATGTGATGGTAATCTGGAGCAGACATGTTTCTATTCAAACGTAGAGCATGTTTCTACTGAACCTTTACAAGATCCAGTAGAACAAAATGAGAACAAATGCTGTGTGAATATATATAAACAGCTGGTTGCTTTAACTTCCAGGATGTCATGATGCTTTAGTTTTAATTACTCATTGAGATGCTGTAATGTGAATATGATCACATGGAAACGCCCCGAATGTAACTTAGATTAAATGTGTCAACACTGCAAAATGAAAACAGCCTCAACATTTGATCAACAGTGAAAATGCTTCCGGCTGAACTGCAAACATTTCTTCATATCTTCAAAACAAGACGGTTCAGTCACAGAAACTGACAGCAATCCTTCATCTGCAGCAACAGAGGAGCACATTGATGGTGACGCCGCGGGCCTCCGCCGTGCCGTCGCTCCTCCGTCTCTTTAAAACTGAACAAAGTTACACACACACACACACACACAAACACACACACACACACTCTCAGTCACACACACACACAAACACACACACACACACTCTCAGTCACACACACACACACAAACACACACACTCTCAGTCACACACACACACACACACACACAAACACACACTCTCAGTCACACACACACACACACAAACACACACACTCTCAGTCACACACACACACACACACACACACACACACACACACACACACACACACACTCTCAGTCACACACACCTGCCTCTACTTCCTACATGAAGTCAAATCTAACATTTAAAAACACACAGAGGGAAAGCTCGAAGTCGGACTGAAATTAAAATGTATTTTTACCAAGAAATCCGAACACAGTGTTTATTTCTGACTTGTGTATTTACGTTTCTGCAGCGATAGCGCCCCCTACAGCTGGGGAGTGTCTGGTGGGAGTCAGTACAAACATTAGCAAGCTAGCAATTAGCGTAGCTTCCACTTTCCTCACAGTGCTGAATGTTATAAACTTTACTAACTTCAGTATCGATCTCGTTCATTTCTGCCCTAAAATACATCAAATAACATCCAGTTGTTTTACTGAATCAGCGTTCCTCTTTCATCTTGCATTTGTTCTGACATCTTCATCCCACATCCTCCTCCTCCTCCTCCATCTCCTCAACCCTCCATGCCTCGCTCCTCCCATCTCTCTGCCCCGCATGCCAATCCAAACACCCACAAATCAGCCGGCGCTCATTAGGAGCCTCATCGTTCCCTCCCTCCGTCCACCTATCAAAATAAGCATCTCCCACATGCACAAACGCTACCACATCAAAGTGTGACATCATGTCAGCAGATAACAGTATCATCATCATCATCATCATCATCATCATCATCCTCTCTTTCTCCGTCTCCGAACACCAATGAAATCACAGATGTGTGTTACCCAGATGTGACGGGTTTGAGACTAATTAGAAAATGAACTGGCTCCACAAACAAAGAGTGTTTCTCAGCACTAATGTCACCGACACGAAGGCGACGGATGTGTGTGTGTGTGTGTGTGTGTGTGTAGCATTTTGTTTATCGTTTATTCATTGATCTATTGACACACTCACTCACTGATAATTTGTTCTTGCTTAGACGTAATATTTTTATCCCATTTTTAGTTTTATGTCTTTAAGATACATGTTGTGTACAAATGTGACGTGTTGGTTCATAAGAGAAACATTTCAATGGAAGAAGTACTACTGTAAGTTGAAGCAGTCAAAGGAGTTGAGTTGTAAGTAACTAAACTGTTTCCTGGAGTTTGAAGACGTTTCACCTTTCATCCAAAAGGCTTCTTCAGTTCTAACCTGATGATGGAAACCAGGAGCTGTATCTGTGGATCACAGAGGGTGGAGCTGTAGACCACACCCCTCATTCTGTAACAAAGGGTCACATGATCACCCTTCAAGGTGTGAATTAGGATGAGAGTCATTGTGGTCACATGATCCAGAGAATGAGATCTGCTCTGATGGTGAAGAGCAGTTAAACTTCCTGGGATGAGATCTCAAGTCAGGATGTAGCAGACAGATCATGACGCAGCCCTCCACCTCTGTTTCCACATGGACATAGATGGCCTCCTTCACTCCTCTCTCGAACCACCTGTCCTCCTTGTCCAATATGTGTATATCAGTGTCTTTAAATGAGCGTCCCTTTTCAGGTTAGGTTCAGGTTAGGTTCAGGTTAGGTTCAGGATAGGTTCAGGGTAGGTTCAGGGTAGGTTCAGGTTAGGTTCAGGGTAGGTTCAGGGTAGGTTCAGGGTAGGTTCTGGTTAGGTTCAGGGTAGGTTCAGGTTAGGTTCAGGGTAGGTTCAGGGTAGGTTCTGGTTAGGTTCAGGTTAGGTTCAGGTTAGGTTCAGGGTAGGTTCAGGGTAGGTTCAGGTTAGGTTCAGGTTAGGTTCAGGGTAGGTTCAGGTTAGGTTCAGGGTAGGTTCAGGGTAGGTTCAGGTTAGGTTCAGGTTAGAACTGAAGAAGCCTTTTGGATGAAAGGTGAAACATCTTCAAACTCCAAGAAAGAGTTTAGCTGCTACAACTCAACTCCTTTGACTACGATGACCTGGATGAGTGAGAATCTACACCAGGGGTGCCCAATACGTCGATCGCGAGCTACCGGTCGATCGCCAGACATGATCCAGTCGATCGCAGAGCCGTCCACCCCACGCTCGCACGCACACGCACACCGCCGCAGCCGACAGTATGTTGGGCCGTCCGTGCGCCCCCCGTAGATCACTTTGACTTGGTCATTTGAAAAGTAGCTCACGAGGCGTGTAAGTGTGGGCACCCCTGATCTACACAGACATCATAAGTTAAAGTAGTAATACCACAAAATAAAAATAGAACCTGTAATTTAAAATATTTGCATATTCATATATTCTATAATATTTAATGAGAATGAGTGGATATAATTTTTAAAAAATCTAAAGATTTTAATGAGAAGTAAATTTCTTTTGTGGAAAAACCATATTGGATACACATTATTATTAGTATTAGTAAGTATTTGATATACAACTCAAGTACAGTATCCAGGTACTCGTCTGTGTACACAGCGTACATGTGGCATTAAGAAATTATTCAAACTGGTCACATTATTGCATGTACACAACAATAACACGCAATATTTATGATGTTTACATTAAACCAGTTAAAGCAGCACTTCATTCGCTTCATATAGTTCAGACCATAAAGAGCATTAACACGGATATATACTGTTCATCAAAATGTTGACACTAAACACACGGCGGATGACTGGGGTTATGCTTGAGTGTGTGCATGTGTGTTTCATGTGTGAAGGAGTCAGTGAGTGTGTGAGAGAGTGTGTGTGTGAGAGAGTGTGTGTGTGTGTGTGTGTGTGTGTGTGTGAGAGTGTGTGTGTGAGAGAGTGTGTGTGTGTGTGCAGGGGTGATTCTGGGGAAAGCCCTTCTGGCAGGGAGTCCTGGCCGTGACACGGAGCTCCACAGCAGCCGGAGATGTGGGCACCGTGCCAGTGGGCGTCACGCCAGTCTCCCTCCCTCCCTCCTCCCCTCCCTCCCTCCGTCTTTCTCTCCCTCCTTCAAACGTGCACTCTTTATCAGCCGCTGCCCTTCTCACTTTTATCTGATTTAATGGACAACGTTCACATTATACATTATCATCGGAGTCTTTGTTTATATAATCATTTTGATTAAAACAGTATTCATGCTCATCGATCCCTCAAATACAACAGACCAAATCAAAATGTACAAAATAATCAACTTCTTAAAACTGTTGACTCACTAATAACTGAGTAGTAAATGTAAGCATCAGTGTCACATTTATATTTTTATGCGTTTAGTTCAGTTTCATCCGTTTTGAAAATGATACCATCGTCATAGAAACGCAGCAGATGACACTCGTCTATATTCATCCCAACTTACATCCATTAGACACAAATAAAGACATAAACAAATTATCCATAAATAAATTTGTATTCCTCTGAATGAGAACGTGTCCAAACCTCTGACTGGTGCTGTTAGTCTTTGTCCTGATGTTTCAGAACTGGCTGCACATCTGGGTTGACGCCATCAAACTGAACAAACTTTACATCTATACTATATATATAAACATCTATACTGGCTAATTGCTGCCCACTACTTCTACTAAAAGAGGTGACAGTATTATAATGTGGTGGTTTGGTCTGGTTATCAGGCACGTCAGCATCTTTGTTTCTATAGTTTGAAGTCGCTGGTTGAGGCTCCATTTAAAACCATGAACTCAACAAACAGCGATGTTCATGCTGGATGATCGTTTTCACTACTGGACTGTTTATTAAAGTTAAGATGGTTAAATGTTGACTGCAGGTCGGTCCACCACTAACCTCTAAACATTCATTATTGATCGGTTTTATATTTTCTCACTTCATTGATTAATCCTTTTGCCTGTTGCATTTATCTAAGAGTCAAGGTGACTTATTCTTGTCTTATTACTCAGTTTAACATCACATACGGAAAAAGAAAAGAAGAAGAGAAAGATTGATTAATCAACCAATCGCTGCTGCTCATGGGCGCTCCAAGCGTACGGATACGACATAAAAACATATTATATATTATATCATATTCAACGTGTGCTATAGAAACAGAAGACTGATACACAACTTTCAGCACAGAGATCATTGTGTGCAGTCTGTGGCCTGAGCCAGTCCATCCAGCCGCTGGGACTCGGACACTTTTGTTTCCCGGGCTGCCACTGGCTCTCTCTGATTCAGATGGGGTCAGCAACAAACAATCTCTAAGTTTGGCAACGTCAGCTCTGCTTAAAACAGCAGGCATTGTTTGACGGCCTTTTGTTTACAGAAATCTACAGGTTTCAATAGATCCACGCAGCCTTTGCCACTTTTTTTCTTTCCTTACCACTTTGCTTTCTGCTGCTAATTTTCCTCTGTTTTGTTCCTTGTTTGGGGAATGCCCCCACACCCAACCCCACCCATCCACAGCCATTTTCCATGTGTATTTTTAAAGGATGTCCAGGCTAATGGTAGAGGAAAGGAGGAAAGTAGTGTGTGTGTTGGGGGGGTTAAAGGTAGAGACTTGTAAAAATAACATTCTTGCATAAACAGGGCCTTGAAAAACGGCCAGTGGGCAGCTCGCATTCCACACATTTTTTTGAAATATGATCACGTTCTGTGAATCGGAGGCTGCAGGCACCTTCAGGCAGATGACAGCCATGCGAGAGCGAGCGAGAGCATAACAACATGAGAAGGATGAGATAAAACGAGCAGCGCAAGCAGCCGGCTGACAGGAACACTGAGACGATGTTCAAAACAGCAGCCGCTGGGGTTCAAAGCAGCAGAGCGACGGTTTGAGAACCAGCCTGCAGAATAAAAAGCTCATCGATCAGCCTCGCTGGTGCTTTGAGTCAGTAACTTACAGCTTTCTGTCTGGAGACGCTCTCATACTAATATTAATATATATATTATACGCATTAACCTGTTGATCATCGACCTTTTCATCTGGAAAATGAAAAGACTGAAATATGCTCATTATAATTAGCAAAATAGCAGTCTCTGATTATTTTGTGTTGTTTTGGTTTTGGGCTAATTTTTATGATCTTTTAATATTCAAGCTAACAATGATTAATTTGCTCATTATTTTAACCAAATTTTACATTCATATAATGAAATTCTTGAAGAAGTTACAGTTTTATATAGAAACAAACAGATCTCGGCATATATATATATATATATATATATATATATATATATATATATATATATATAAATGAACCAAAACTCCCTGATTGTGTGGGTTCATATGTGTGTCTATGTGTCTATATTGTCTTACATTCCCTGAAAACTCGTGTTATAATTACAAAATGTACTTAATGTATGTAGTCTCAATAAAAATGAGTGAGAAGAAGAAGGAGAAGCTCAGATTTATTCATTAACACAGCTTAACACAGCACTTTTCTTCTCCTTTGTTCCAGCACACACTCATCTGAATGACTGGGATGCCAGAGGGTGGTCTACACCACCTCCACACTTTAAATGTGTGTGTGTGCGGGTGGGGTGGTCTACACCACCTCCACACTTTAAATGTGTGTGTGCGGGTGGGGTAACGTAAGGAGCGTTTAGGTTTCCCCTAGCAGCACCCCTCGCTGACCATTTCCACTACTCTAATAAACATAAATAACAGATGATATGAATCACAGATATTGATTAGATACTTGGTGGCCATGCTGCCATCTAGCTGGGAAGGACGGGAGATCAACGAGCACGCAGCAGGTGAACCGCTTCAAACCGTTATTTCAGAATAATGTTGAAATATGCAGCATCCTACTGAGCCTCATATGAACACAAACTAACACACACAAATATTAAATATCAAATATAAAATCCAGCCGGATATTTAATGCTGACACCAGGTGCACTTTTTAATTTTACTAAAACTACAGCTGTAAATTATCTCGGCTGCATCCTCGTGAAGCATTTCTGTTTCACCTGATCTGAGCTGCACTAGTTTACTTTCTCTCCCTGTTTAACTGTTGATATTTTTTACAGTATGAAAGCTGCTCTGCTTTTCCTGTCACACTGGCCTGCAGCTGCTGAGCGTCAGCACAAGTCAGGAAAAATACATCTTCATGAAGGACACTGCAGGAAAAAGAAAGGAAAACGTTGTAATTTATAAGCCAAACCCTGCAGCAACGTCTCCTCTGTCTCTCCGTGTCTCACTCACTGTTTCTGATAAAATGCTGCTGCAGATTTTACACCTGCTACGATCAGATGCCAGTCTGTGTTTAGATCAGACAGCTGGTATTTGAATGAATGTCACCTATACAAATCCATACTGCATGAAACCATACAGTAGATAATGTGTTCAGTAGATGAAATATAGTAATAATCCTGCTACATGAACGTCTTCAAAGAAGAAGAAACGCTGCTCACGTCTCTTCACATCAAGACGAAGTACACACTGCTTCATTTTTATTGGTCATATTTATTAAACTTCAGAAAACTTTCTTTTCTTTTCTAATACTTTTTTGTACATCTTCTCATGTCACTACGGTGACTCAACAGCTGCTGAGGACACACACACACACACTCACACACACACACACACACACACTCACACACACACACACTCACACACACTCACACACACAGATAGTCGCTACTGAAAGTCACTCGCTGGCAAAACGAGACCATTCAACCAAACCAGCAGAGAGAAGAGGAGGCCGATGATGTGACGGGATTGGTCAGGCCACACAGGGGCGGGGGAGGCAGGAGGGGAGGAGAGCAGGGAGGGGGGTGAGTAGCAGGGAGCGAGGCAGCGTCACATGACCAAGTCCAGCAGAGAGTGTTATAATAGGCCCCCTCTCGGAGTAGAGAGGCAGAGGCTGGATGTGAACCAAAATCCCTCTACCACACACAGGCTGGCCATTGTTGGCTATTCACTGGACTCCATCTCGGGGCACTTTATCATTCAATTAGGACAGCTTTCACACCGCACACCACAGAAAAGAGGCCTTCAATCAAACTGAAAACTTCACACTGGCCCTAGAGGGGACGCAGAAAGGGGACTCGCAGTTGTCACCCCACTTTCATTTTTCCAACTTGTTGTTGTTCACAGAGAGAGAGAGAAAGAGGGGGGGAGGTGAGAGAGAGATACAGACAGAGAAAGAGAGAGGGAGAGAAGGGGTGAGAGAGAGATACAGAGAGAGACAGAGAGAGAGAGAGAGAGGGGGGGGTGAGAGAGAGATACAGAGAGAGAGAAAGAGAGAGAGAGAGAGGGGGGGGGTGAGAGAGAGATACAGAGAGAGAGAAAGAGAGAGAGAGAGAGAGAGATATACAGAGAGAGAGGAGGGGGTGAGAGAGAATGGATGCAGAGATGTGAGGAGAGAGGAGGAAGTTCCTCTCAGTACCATTACATGTTTGGTACCACGTGTGTGTTTATGAAGTTGATGGAATGCATTCGAGTGGGTGAGGGGTTAAATTTGGTAAGTGGCTGTGGAGGGGGAGACAAAGAGAGGGGGAGAGAGGGAGAGAAAAGGAGTAGAGAGGGACAGGAGAAAATCAAAGCTCAGAGGAAAGAATGGCACAGAGGAGGATACTTGAAGGAAATAATGAGAAAGAGAAGTATGCTTGAGAAAAGAGGAGGGGGAGCTCAACAACTGATCAAAACACAGCTCTATGGGTGAGCCAGGAGGAGCAGGGAGGAGCAAGGAGGAGCAGAGAGGAGCAGAGAGGAGCAGGGAGGAGCAGAGAGGAGCAGAGAGGAGCAGGGAGGAGAAGGGAGGAGCAGGGAGGAGAAGGGAGGAGAAGGGAGGAGAAGGGAGGAGCAGGGAGGAGCAGGGAGGAGCAGGGAGGAGCAGAGAGGAGCAGAGAGGAGCAGGGAGGAGCAGAGAGGAGCAGAGAGGAGCAGGGAGGAGAAGGGAGAAGAAGAGAGGAGCAGGGAGGAGCAGAGAGGAGCAGAGAGGAGCAGAGAGGAGAAGGGAGAAGTAGAGAGGAGCAGGGAGGAGCAGAGAGGAGCAGAGAGGAGCAGGGAGAAGTAGAGAGGAGCAGAGAGGAGAAGGGAGGAGCAGGGAGGAGAAGGGAGAAGTAGAGAGGAGCAGGGAGAAGTAGAGAGGAGCAGAGAGGAGCAGGGAGAAGTAGAGAGGAGCAGGGGGAAGTAGAGAGGAGCAGAGAGGAGCAGAGAGGAGCAGGGAGAAGTAGAGAGGAGCAGAGAGGAGCAGGGAGAAGTAGAGAGGAGCAGAGAGGAGCAGGGAGAAGTAGAGAGGAGCAGGGAGGAGAAGGGAGGAGCAGAGAGGAGCAGAGAGGAGAAGGGAGGAGCAGGGAGGAGCAGGGAGGAGCAGGGAGGAGAAGGTTGATAAAGAAGTTGGTGACACCAGAGAAGAGAAGTTATATGACGTCATCAGACATCAAGGTGATTTTGTTGAAAGTGTGAATAAATAATTACACTTTTATTCACTTTTATTCTGAAATATCGACGTCCAAGAATGAAGTCCAAAACTTACACACGCAGGAATCTGTATTTTATCACAACATGAGACAAACTAATCAGAAAAACTTTTGGTACATTTATGACTTTGTGTTATTGTATCCTTAAAGAAAGCGATGGTTCTGATACGCTACAGAGAAAAGCTCAGACATGACAAAGACCTCAAATCGTTTATAGTGAATAATGGTGAAAATCAATAATTAAGGTCCCTCCAAACATCTTTTAAGATACATGTTTTCCTGCTGGATCCAAGCTGGCTCCTACTTCACTGTAAAGTGTAAAATCTACACGTTTCCACACACACTGAAACGTTCCTCCTTCATCACATGAATGTGAAAACAAACATGAGAACAACAGTCACGTGAAGGAACAACAACACAAACACATGTCTGAGTGAAGGGGGCTTTAATAACTAAACCAAAGCTTAATGTTGTCACTTCTGGACCCACAGAAAGCAAAATGACCTAGATGAGCCTATTGTTAGACCAGCACACCTCCATGGAAGGAGGGTAAACTACACTATATGTAAATGTATATGTATAAACCAGCCATGCAAACAGCAACACGAGGCACCAATAACAAATCTGTTCCTCCAAACTTAAAAACTCAAGCAGCAGCCACTGAACCAATTCATCAATCAACTCATCTATTTCAAATTCATCCCTGTTTTTGAGCTCGTTTTCACTTGAGCTGTGGGGAAACGACTTTGTCTAGCGAGTTTTTCTTGGCATTATTTAGTGAGTACAGGATAGTTGAGCAGGGCGGGGCGGCGGAAGCTTTATTAAAAATCACTCCAGAGTGAGGAAGAAGGGATGTGTCATCAGACACTGAGGGCACATTTCTGACTCGCTCACAGTCAGCAGCGCCGCAGTCGTCGGTCACCACTACTGTACTGTGAGTGTGTGTGTGTGTGTGTGTGTGAGTCAGGGTTTACTCTCTGCCTCTACAGGGATCAGGTTTCATCCCATTCGCTGACTCACAAATCGGCATCTCCGGGTCCATATTTCAGCTATTACTGTAGCTGTAAAACACACACACACACACACACACACACACACACGCATAACTCTGTGCTGAGTCACATGTTAAATCTCAATAACTCTTTTTCTGCATGTGTGTACCTCTGGGTGAAGCTGCACGCTTTTAACAAATCTGACCGTCAAAAATAAAAATCTCAAACAAACACATTCGAGTCCAAAATTGTCATCTGCATATATATCTCATATATAGTTTAAAAGAACAGGAAACGGTTATGTTGCATCCTGCACATCAACCTGTTTAATTATTAATTATTATCTTAATTACAGCAGAACATTTATATTAACGAAGAGAGTCTAAAGGTATATAAATAAGTTTTTATTTAAGATTAAGTTTAAATTTTGTCCAGTCAACAGACAAAAAAGTAATGTAGCTAGTAAAAAAGCTGTTTTTTGATAATTCAATATTATCAATTAATGGATCATAATTGTCATAATTAATTTTCTGTGTATTGACTAACCTGTTTCTGTTTCTTTTTCAGCTGTTATTTAAAAAAAATCAACTCTGGAAATGTTTAAAGACATATTTTTTTCACATTTTAAAGACAAAATGATTAATCCATTAATCAAAACAATAATCAGCAGATTAATCCATAACGAAAATAACCATTAGTTGCATTATTAGTCACCTGACCATGTCTCTGTATGTCCCCAAAACATCTGGCCACATGTTCAATATGACGTAAATACAACTTTATTATTACTTTATTAAGACTCACACACGATAAACAGAACAGTAAATAAATCAGTGTGGAGAATAGTTAATAATAATAATAATAATAATAATAATAATAATGATAATAATAATGATAATAATAATGATAATAATGATAATAATAATGATAATAATTATTATAATGATAATAATACATGAGAGCTGAAACAACTGGGTATTAATCCATTAATCAATCCACATAATATTATGTATAATATTTCTCTTTGTAAACTGGATATATTTGGTCACTGTGGCTGATTTTCACTGTTTTTTTTACATTTTATAGACTAAATGATAATTTGAATAATTTAAAAAAACAATCAACAGATTTATCAATCGTCACTTATGACATGAAAAACAAATATTTTAGATTCATCTCATCAAACTTTAATCCTGCTGCAGTAAATCCAACCCTGATGAAGTCATTCCTCAAGTTTTCCATTTCTATTCTAGTTTTCTCGACAGATCCTGCAGTGAAAAGGCCTGATAGACGCTTCATGTGTTACAGACCGCCGGGACGTTGGTGTATTTCAGTCGAGCATGGTGACAGGCCAGCGGAGCCGGAGATCGAGTTTCATTTGGTGGGTCCGCAGATACCTGACCAGTCGAGAACTGCTCTGCTGCTTCTTAAAGGGCTCCGGAGGATTCAAGCAAGCAAACATCTGATAGTTTGATGCAGAGTTTCTATTTTAAATGTTTTCATTTTAACATGACACAGTGAATGACAGGTTTACTGCTACATGCAATCATATGAGGACTGAATAATATATGTTTAATATGGGCTGCAAACATTAGCATATCCAGCTAACTGCAGATAACGCCTCCAAGGAGCGTTTCATACGACATTAATCTGTGGTGCCTCCACACACGGGTCCTGGATGCTACTACATCAAGGTGTACCGTTAGCACAGTTAGCACGTTAGCACGTTAGCGATCAGCACAACTTTACAACTGAAACTCGCTGTTTATAAATGTTCGTGTTAGTGTGGTTTCGTTCGTTTCTCTTTTACACTCTGAAGGTATGGATCACCAGGAGGTCGTCCACGCGTGTCTTTTGTCCAAAGAAAAACTCCAGTTTTCTTTCTTGAGATTTATTTAACGTTTCTTTTGAACATAACAGTTATACAAAACTGCAGTAATCCACCAAAAATAAGATCACCTGGTTTACATCCTTTCCAAATCAGAATTACACATATGTCAGACTGCACACGCCTCAACCAACAGGACGTGTGCAGATACCAACAACCAATACGCATCCTTGCAATATTAACATATGCAACATGCAACAAATCTATATCATCCAACAACCTATTATATTATATACACATATATATGTATATAATGACTCTAACAGTGAACAATAAATCATGAATGCAACCAACGCGGTTTCTTTATTTCAGAGTCTTCTACACGAGACATGAAGTCTTTTTGTACAGCATCACGTATGTAGATCAAATGCATATTTAAGAGGTTTTAATCATTGAGCTAATGTTAAAGTCTAATTAGCTCGTTAGCTGACACATTTTAACAGCAGTCCTCCTTTCTGCAGGCCTGCTTATGTCTTATATATGGTCTATATGGTAGATCTGCTGTTGTTGCAGTCAGACGCAGCAACAACAGATGTTTTGTCAATGTACAAGGTTTTTCAATCTCAGTTTGTAAACCAACAAAAATGAAAATCTCTCATAATCTCCATAATTTCATTACAACTGGGCAGCTTCATCTGCTGATGAAAACCAGGCGATATGATCGAAAGCTCCCAAACAGCTACGGATCTTGTGGCGTGACTGTTTTTTCAATTACTGAGGTGTGTTACAGAAGAGGTTCACGCTGCACACCGTGGATGTAATCTAATCCACCGGATGACCTTTGTGACACGGCATCCTTTCTGCCAAACGTCTTCTCACCAGGTTCAACCTGAAAAATCACCAAATCTGCAGAACCTGCAGCTTTTCAGCGCCGTGTTATTTCTGTTTGTTTCCAGCCGTCCCACTATGAACTTAATCAGCTGTGGATCATCTTTGAAACCAACAGACTTTCCTCTATTCCCAGGTCAGTCAGTGCCTACGGTTAAGTACAAGTCTATCAGTGTCTGAGAGACGACCCTCTAAACCAACGCTGTGTTTACTGCAGAGAGAGAAAAGCCTATTAATAAATCTGTTGCAGACAGCCTGGCGGAAGTGGCCTGGGGGCTGTAAACTCAAGTCTGGGAGAGAAGGATGGATGAAGGGCAAAACAGAGAGGGATGGATGAAGAAAAAGAGAAGAAAAGAGCACTCAGAAAGAAATTAAGATACATGAAAATGGAGAAAAGGAGGGAGGAGGGAAAGGAGAGAGGAAACAGGGTGTGTGTGTGCGTGTGTGTGTGTGTGGTGTGTGTTGTGTGTGTGTTGTGTGGTGTAAACCATGGGTGCTGGTTGATGGATGGATCTAGGTTCTGAAAAGCCACAGCTGCCCCGCTCTTCCTAGAAAAAGATCCACAAGGAAAAGTGGCAGTATGTGGTTCAAACATCTAGCATCCTCTTACTATTTCTGCCCGGCATGCTGCAGGACCGTCACAATGTGCGCCGGTCCAAAAAGCCTCAGCGCGAGTGTGAGCACACAGAGCATGTGTGCCTGTATTATTAACTTTGTGCCTATGCATAATAAAAATGAAACTGTGAAGGTTCGTTTTGACTTTAATTAGCCTTGTAAATATCTGTGTGTATGTGAGTGTGTATGTGTGCTGTACTGTGCATTCATATGTCTGTTTTCAATCAGTCTATTACACAGTAAAGCATCATTCTTCTCTCTGTCACGGCTGCCAACTAAACATAGTAAACGTACATAATGCAGTATTCACTATAAAGAAGTTTTATGCAGGTTTTTGCACCAAGCATATTTTACCCAAACATGCTAATGGCTGACTTTAAATGCACCAGTAGTTAAAGTGGAGCTACGGCTGTGAGATGCAGGTGAAAAAGCTCGTAATGGACCTTTAGCTATTGGTCAAACTACCATGTCCAAAGTCACGACTGAACTTTGACGCTAACGAGTGCTACGATTAGCCAACTGATTAATTACACAGCTAACATGAGCTAGCATCGTCCACCGTAAGCTAGCCGTCATACCGGGTAAAAAAACAGCAATTAAATAATATCGAGTCGTAAAGTCAGCTGACTGAACATTGATCATGCTCGCTAACATTAGCAAACATTAGCCACCATTAAGCTAGCAAGGGGCTGTGTACTGAACTGAGCAGGTGTGTTTTATTGCTAATCATGTGTTAGTGCAATAATGTGTAATGTCATCTTTCAGAAGTTACAGAGTTGATTTAAAATACTGTAAACCATCTGTAGACATTATATATATATATATATATATATATATATATATATATATATATGAAACACCGAAGCTCTGAAGGAAATGATACGATGTGACAAACTCATAAAAGATGACAAGCTGTAGCAGCTGTGCTAGAAATACATAAAATGATTGTTTATCTGATTAAAGCGTAAACAAGACAACAAGGCTGTTCTTCACTCCAGACCTAAAGACACGTTTTGATTGGATGATGAATCTGTGATGGTCGCACCTGGACGTATTTACCTGAACCCACTCAAGCCGTCAATCACCAGCTACTGTGTCAAACCTCACATATCACACATAAATAAATCCCATGACGCTGAAGACACATGCATGTAAACACTCCAGTGTGAGTAACTGCAGCCCGTGTACATGCACACACACACACACACACACACACACACACACACACACACACACATTGTGCGATGCCCGTTCATGTTCTCAGGCTCTCAGCTCAACTGTTTTTCTCTCCTGCTGTCCTGAGAAAATAACAAATAGTTCAATCTTTTTGCAGCCCTTCAGCAGAAAACATCCATTCTAGCATGAACCCAGTGTCCCTTGTTCCCTCACCCGTCTCCTCTGCAGCCCCCCAACCCGTCCCATCCCTGCCTGCAGAAGGTGAAGAAGTACAAAGAAAGGGATCAGAGCTTTTCCGATTCTTCCCTGGTTATTAACTACCATTTGTCCCCTCAGAGGGCTGTCCCTCCCATTAACCCAACTGATGCTCTTTTCTCATGGAAATCAGCCTGCTGTTGCTGCTGCCGCCGCCTCTGCTGCCACTACCACCGCTGCTGCTGCCCACAGAGGTGCAAAGAATTGTGGGGGATTTTCATAAGAGGAGACCTTCCCTCCAGTTCAAAAACAGCTCTCTCACTCTCACATGTGCACACGCACAACCCATAAACTCAAGAGTGCACATCTCACAAACACATTCACTCAATCACAAAGGCAAACATGAAACGTGCTGCCTCCAACCACAGGGGCATGGAAGTAATGTAAAGCAATGCATGGAAGTTAATGAGAAGAAGCTGGCAGAAAATATGAGAGCAGAGCAGCTAAGAACGCTCTCACACCGAAATAACACCAATCATCAGCAGTTTATGACATGTTTATGAAAAGTGATTTTAACTGTGTGCATAATCATTAACAGATAACGGAGCAATTATGAAAAGTTTGCAAGTCACTTTCTCGACTTTAGTGCTTGATTGCAGCTTTTTAAAGATGTTATTTTTTTTAATCTTATGGTTTATTTGTTCTTTAGCGCTCACAGTTCATACTATTAATACCAATTACACAAGCTGTGCTGTAGATCTGTCTCTGCATCTGAAAACAGGTGCAGCACCGTAACAACAACCGCGCTTAATCTGCCAAATATTTGGAGAAATCTCTGGAGGAAATGGAATCTGCTGAAGCCCGTGAAGCGGAGCCGACGGTACAGCAAACATCAACACATGGGTCTCGACTCACATGTCGACTGGCAGCAACAAAGGCACTGTCTCGTGACAAACACACTTCCATTTCCTTATTATGTAGCTAGAGGCCTTGATGGGACATGCTGCAGCAGTGACTGTGAACTCACTTCAGCTGCCTTCATCTGATCTGCAGATGACGACAAACCTCGTGCTTCATTAGTGCTTCATTAGTGCTTCATTAGTGCTGCACATATACAACAACTGCTGTCTTTTTATTTAACAAATTACAAGTTGCTGCTTTAACGACACAAACGAGATAATTACATCATCAGCTCTTTATAGAGCGTCACTCATTATGTTGTTAATATCTCACACATCTTTCTCTCAATGAGGACGGCTTGTGTTCATGTAGGACATCATTCCTGCCGGTGCAGGTGGAGCCTCACCTGTTGAGGAGCTCTATGTACAGGTGTGACTCCTGTATAAGCTGTTATAGCTGATGTAATGGAAACAAACTACAGTATCACAGCAGTATTACAGTAGAAGTACACAAACAGCACCATGTGAACTAGTACTAGTAGTATTACTAGTATTACTAGTCTCTTATTTGATTTGTTGTCCTCTGCAGGTTTTCACTCTGACTAATGATATAAAAAACAAGTCAGCTGTCAATAACAAGTGCATAAACTGAACCCCCACATCCTGACCCCAGCCCCCCTTTGGTGGTGGGTACTCGGTTATTATTTACCCGCTTCCAGGGAAAAGCCTTCACACACACACACACACACACACACACACCCTGGCAAAAGGCAAGAGCCACAAACATGACAGAAGTTGTGCAGATAACCAAACATGCAGTGATCAGTATGGCTTCAGTGTCTGATGCACAGCGTCCACATTACAGCAGCTTGTATGAGTTTTGAACACGCAGCGTGGGACGTCCCCTCTCTCGCCCTCTCCTCTGCAGCAACATGCCACACTTGATAAATATTCGGAAATTACTTAAAACTCGCCAGATCGCTGAAAACTTGCAACGAACATGAAGCGTCACCCCGGAGGGTCCGCTGGACAAAGTGCACCGATTTAACGGCTCCACACGTCCGCTTTGGCAACACATTTATCGACCAAAAAGCCCCGAGAGGCAGAGAGGCGATCGCGTAATTAAAAATTAAATACCCGCAGCGTCCCACGCTGCCCCCCAAAAAATACGCAAAATTACGCAAAGTCGGATTGCGCGATACTAACAACACGTTGATAACAATTGAAGAGTTGCGCACGTCGATGTGTCAGCCAGCAGGAGCCGAGCGGAGATATGAAGCTGTAAACATGCACACAGCGGGACGTGCAGCCACATTATACAGAAAAAAACGAGCAGTTTACCCACCAAAAAGTTTCCAGCACCGCATTAGTCAAAATCACATGGAGCCCCGGTAACCTTCCATCCCGGACCGGACCACAAACCCACCGGGGGAGACACGCACCGCTCCCCGCGCTTTCTCCCCTCGGACTCTTCTTTTATTATTTTTCCTGATTTTTTTCAATATTTTTCTATATTCGGGCCTGAGTGTGTCTGGCTCTCCTCAGGCTGCAGCGGAGTTATGGGGCGGTAAGCATTGTGGGAGTGTGACGTCAGGCCACTCACTAACTTTTTTTTTTTTTTTTTTTTTTTCTAACCGGGGACAGTTTACTGGTGTTTCAGTCCTCCCAGTTACAAGCAACGGATTCACTTCATACACCTGCAGTCACACACACACACAGACACACACACACGCGCACACACACACACGCACACACTCACACAGACACACACACACGCACAGACACACATATATACACACAGACACACACGCACATATATACACAAACACACTCTCACACACACACTCACATACACACACACACACACACACACACATATACACACACACACAGACACACACGCACACACACACACACAGTCACACACACACGCACATATATATATACACACACACACACACACACAGACACACTCTCACACACACACACACGCACACACACACACACACACACTAGTACAATTATAATAATCAATAAAGGGATCGACATATGACATATTAATATCTGATATTGTTGCCTGAAGCCAAACTGATCAACAGCAAAATACTTAAATATTAATAATTATTTTAAGGTTTACTGCAGTTATTAAATATGAAATTATCTAAAACTAACAGGAAAAAATCGCATCACTTCTGTTGAGTTTGTATTGCATTATTATTATTATTATTATATTATTATTTGTTTGTTTGTTTGTTTGTTTTAATAGGACTCCTTTAAACCGAATCAAATGAAATTAAATGTTTGTTCATCACTTCATCTCATTTATAAACTATGAATCTTTCTGGTTATAATTATTATAATTATAGTTTCATTTCTAAAAGTCTCTAACAGAAAACTTTGGGATGAATTTGTAGGACAGAAATGTGTTTTCATGTTATTAATATTCTCATATCAACCTCATAGATGATCATTCATTTATTCTGAGTTGCATTGACGTCTTTTTCTTGTTCATATAAAATATAAAATATTGTTTAAAAAATGAAAATAAAAATGAAAACCTCCAATCATCATAAATCATCTTAATAACACGACATTAAACGTTGACTTGACTTGTGCAGTTATTTAAGTTTTAACGCGGAGCAGCAAACAGAAACCGGGTTTCATCAGCAGGAATGTGATGCTGCTCCGGTCCCACGTGTTAACGCCGCCGGTGCTGCCGGTGCTGCTGCTGCTGCTGGTCCCCTTTCTCCTTTTTTGGGGGGTGGGGGGTCGAGGGGGTGAGAGAATTACTTCCAGGGCACATCAACTCGTTTCCTCATCACCCTGACCCCCCCAGCAGCTCTTCCCAGCCCCTCCACGGGCTTCAGCAGCCCCACCGAGCCCGCAGGGTGGACGTGTTTGTGCAGAGAGTGAGTTTGGGGGGTGGGGGAGCAAGTCTTCAATAATGCTGCCTTCAAGGACTGCTCGTCTGCTCATAGTTTAAAGTTACTGACACACAAATGCATCTGTCTGTGCATTCACATGATACCGGTGTTAACAGTCCAATGCACATAAATAAAAGATATTTATATATGTTGATTTATTTTTTTAAATGACCAGGATGCTGGGTGGTGTCATCTAAACACATTTAAAACGTCATTATTTACCATGCAGCAGTATACATGCAGAGCTCTGGTTGTATGTAGTCACACTCAGCTGGGAATCACTTCTCCTCTCAGAGTTGTGACTTTTCCGACCGAACATGAAAGCAACAAAAGCGGCGAGTTCAATACAGAGGAGCGTCTAGAAACACAACAGGCGTCTTACCTGTTGCTCTGGTGCAGGTACGGATGATCATCATCATCATCATCATCATCATCACCACCTGGGGTCTAAAGTCTACAGGTTCAACTTCAGTTTGTATCTGAGGGTCTTTGTGAATTTAATTATGGATTATGGATTATAAATTAGGACACTTTATTTAGTGTTGAAGCAGGCTTTAGATTGAGATTTAAAAAGTCAAGTAAGTTTGTGTCTTCATGCAAACTATTAAAAAAATAAGATAACTGAAGATGTAACACAGCAAAGTATAAAGTGATGAAGGTTTCTGTTATTTCACAGATTTACTGTTTGCTTATTTAACTAAATCTGATGAGTAAAGGCACATTCCTCAGCTTATATATCAAGTATTAATTATTCAGACAATTAATAAACTGTTAAGGATGAAATATTCACACTGAGAAGGTTAATGAACAGAAAATAAACTTTAAAAATAAATAAATTATTCATTCAAGCTATATGAGACCAATATGAGACTTTATTTACAACAAACGTCTTTAAACTTTCTGTCACTGTAGTTTCTGTTTATATTATAACTAATGTTTGATCCATATTTTTACATAATGAGCTCATTAGTGACCAATTATCAATCTTTTTTTAGCCAATAATCTATGAAAATTACAAATGTTATGAAATTATAAACTAGTTTTAAAGCAAAACGAATGAACAATTTAAAGGTTTTTGAATCTTAGAAAACAAAGTTATTTATATAATTATAATTATTTACAACTATTTATCCTGATATAAATTAATAAAGATTTTTTTGTTTTTACAGGAAGTGATCATGTGACAAGAGAAAACATCACATGTAAGTTTTAATAATATAAAAGAAATGTGCTGGCAGTTTACTGAGGCCTGCATTTAATTATTGATAATTATACAAATGATTTTATGATTGGTTGATGAATTAATAGAAAACAGAAAATCTATCTGCAACTATTTTGATAATTAATTAATAGTTTATTAAAATAATTATTCAGTCAAAAACAACCAGGATCTCATCACATTAAACTGGATATCTGCATTTTATATTTTATAGACTATAATCAATGCAGACGGGTTTTAATATGTTAAGTCTGTTAAAATCTTCCTTCTAGATGAGCCGTAGTTTCACTTATTGTCATCTGAGGACCGTGTCAGATAAACAGAAACTTTACTAGAATAGATGATAGTGAGATGGAGGAGCTGCAGTGACTTCCCAGCATTCAGAGGGAGACTTCTTTCATTATGCCATTGTTTGTTTATTTGGATTACAGTGTGGTCGCTGCCACCGCAGTCAGGTTGATTGCAGTTGTGTGGTGGTCTGTTATTTAGAGCAGAGGAGTGATTTTTAACTATCTTATGAAACGCCACATCATGCTGTGGCACCAAACGCCTGGAAACACGCAGAAACCGCCATGCAAGCATGACAGCATGAGTAACCTCCAAAGCAGCCACTCCCCTGCATCTGCATGTCTCTGGCTACCACACACCTAATCAGTCCTGATTAGATGCACTGTAAGGGTCGAGGAAGCCCGCCTTTCAGAAGTTATGATGACAGGACACAAGAAAGCGATGGGCTCCCTTAAATAAAGCCTTCATCAAGCATTGAGCAGAAACATCTGTGTCTGTTTATGGCAGCTAACAGCAGTTAGATCTCCCCGTGTCATCCCAATTCACCTTCTTTCCTTTAACTATTCACACTTCTGCCTTTGACTCCATCAGCTTCATCACACGCACTCGAGCTTCCACACAAACGCACACACACACACACACACACACACACACACTCGTCAAATTCTGGCCAACACGCTCCGCCCTGCTGAAGCAAACCTAACAGATCCAAAATCAGCATCAGTGAACACAATGGTAATTAGTACGAGGGACAATTTGTTCACATCTGGAGTGTATTTCCTTGCCACCAGAATACCCAGCAATCCCTTCTTTCGGGGTCTAGCGTGGTGGGAAATGACTATGTGTGTGTTTTTATGTGTTTTGTTTAAAACAGATGGGCGGTTTACATTAGCAGAGATGGGCGATAAACAGCTTAGAAAGGATGGAGGAAACCGCCGGGACACAAAGAGAGAGACACCGCCATCCCCTCCAGACGCACAGACACAGCACTGACGCCTGGTGTGGACATACATGATTTTCTCACTGGGCTTTGTTTGGACCAGCATTTCTTTAATTATAGCTGTGTTTAAAAAAAGGTTCTGTTTTAATGAGCCTGGGTCACAGGGTGAGACTACATTTATTCTTTTTGGTTCCTGGGATGAGAAACAACGGGTTTACAAGTTTCTCATGTCTGTCTTAAAGCATCAGTCAGGTGTCCACATGAACAGTGACTGTAATCATTGCTCCTGTTCATACTGGCTGTTCAAAGATCTGCTTCAAATGTGCTTTCAGTGTCAGTGATGGAGGTTAAAATCCACAGTGTGTCCACACAGTCATTTAAAGTAGATGTGAAGCTTCTCTGAGGCTTCATCAGTGTGAGTTAGTCATATCAAGTGGATATCTGACACATTTACAGTCTGTTTAGCATCAAATTCCCTCTTTGTGTTTCCCTGTTGAGCTGTGGTGGAAGTATAGGAACAAAAAGAGGGACTTTGGCTCTAAAAACACTGTAACGTTGAAACATATCTGCTGGATTTGACTCATTAGCTTTAAGACAGACCTGAAAAATTGTGAACTAATCCTTTAAGAGTCAAAGGTTTATTTTGGGGTGTAAATATTATCCAAACTCTTTTTATAATGGGTTTCTGGTAATAACTGGGCATTATTCATCCATGAATGTCCTACAGGTAGCTAACATCCACATATATGAGGTTTATTTAAACTTTCACACCCTTAAAATCCTCAAAACACAAATGTTACACAACATGCAAAAATACCTGCGTAGATGAAGTACACTGACGTGTGGCTCATGATGGCGTCCTGCGCTTATGACATAACCATCGAGCATCTGGTGTGTGATAACTTCTGGGTAGCACAGAGTCCAAGGAGGGGAGGTCTATCTCAGCTGGGACGGGGGGTGGGGGGGTATCAGGTCGCAGACAGCCGGCACCAGAGGTCTGCAGCAGGTTGATAAGGTGAAGGGTGGGACATGGAGCGTCTGTCCTGCTACCAGAGGGACATCCTGGACTACACAGAGGAGGACAACTGAAAATAAACTTCGCTCTCTCGACATATTTGAAATATTTTTTCATGTTTTGGACGGTTTTATTAACATCACTAAATCTAATATCTAAATTAATATATCTAAATTTATCCACATCACTACACGTCCTCATATAAACGCCTCTAACTCAGATACATCTTTAGAGCACAAATGAGATGTTTCTTACTTTTATGTTAGATCAGTTTCCACAGTGCTGACAATAAGGTATAATAGTTTTGAGTTATGTTAGTTTTGTCTTGTCAACACCCCTAAAACTAAAACCCAGTTTAAGAGATAAAGTCTAACTTTTATGTTAACTTCAGCAACACCTATTGGGTTGAATAACTTCCACTTTAGGTGCATTTAGCATGAACATAGTAGTAAATATATGAGGTCTCTCTGCTTGCTGAATCTAAGTTACACAGCCTCCAGCTGCATTGAAAGCAAGGTTGTCAGTAACAACTCAAAAAGGTCAACAGGAGGCGGGTTGTTTGAGGTTGACTACCATGTTTTCCTCTTCTGAAAGGCCACAGGCAGCGTTACAGGCCTGTTTTTCTGCATCAGCAGCGAGTAAGAAAGAGACAGACGTGAAGACGGAGGGAAAAAGTGGGACACGTGAGTGACATACATGCATATGTGGACGTTATAATGATCTGCAAACGTCAACGTCTTCCTCTGCAGCTTCTCAAAGCAGTGTTCTGAGGAACTTCTAGTTTCAAAAAGGGAAATGAAATTGTTATAACAGGACAGTGAGTCAGAGACACACATAGAGACAGAATGGAGACTCTCATCCTGCATATTAACTTTAATATTCACTATAATTGCAGGTTAAAAGCTCTTTAATGAAATATGTGCAACTATATGTTTCATTTGGTTGTTGTGATCCATGTCATCTGTTCACCTGAAGGAAGTCTCGCTCTCGTCTTCTCATACCCAGGCTGTGAGTTGTGGTTCTTTGCATTGTTATCATTGCTGTCATCTCTAACAATGAGAAACAGTGTGTGTTCAAGGGATGGGGGAGGAGCAGACACAGCGAACGACACAGGAAAAGAGGGAAAGAACAGCCAGCTGTCGAGCATCAGAGAAAAGAAAAACGAGAGTGATTGAATACAAAGAGAGAATACGTTAGACTGGGTTGGCTGAGCTGGAGGATGTGGAGGGATTAAGGATCCTTCAAAGCAGAAGGCCTGTGTAGAAAACATCTCAAGCTCTGTATTGTGAAGAACCGGGTGGCGGGGGCGGGGGGACAAAAGTCATGGATTCTGATTTAAATACAGAGAAATGAAACTGAAAACATCCTTATTAAATTCCCTGCGTGTTTTGACCACATATGTTATCTGTTAGATCATAATAATGCATTGTTGCCATTGAGTTCGCTGTCTTTGGATAATAATGAGCAACAAATTGCATGCAGATCTCATCAGCTGTGTCACTCAGACTCTCAACAGTAGATAATGATCTCTTAAATGTGACATATTTAAGCAATTATCAGTCGATTCAGCCAAACACGGCAGGCTGGCAGAGAGTCGGCAGATTTAAATAAAAGTAACAAAGGTTCGAGACCGCACCCAGGCCACATGTTGCCATGCCTACCCAGCACGCAGGGTTTGGGCATGTTGAGCACACATGTGAACATCTAATGAAGAACCTATAATGACAGAGCTCTGGGAACGCTGCTCGTTTCATCCGAGTCTTTATCACTGGACAAAGTGCTGATTGGCTCCATCTGATTTGCAGGGAACCTGAGGAACAGCAGGAAGGGTTAAATGCATTTCTTTTCTCTCTTTGCGATGTGAACTTTGTATGACCGAAGAGAATAAGCAAAGATAAGATATTTTGCAGAATCCTTGATTGTGGTTTTAGTTTGTGCTGATCATTACTCGAGTTAGATCAAAGTTTATTAATCTGTATACAATGCGTTGAGTTAAACGCTCTCAGACGTCTTCATTGCAAGGAATGATAATAACTGGTATAAAGTAAAGAGTCGTTTTTCTTCTGTATTTGTGCAGCACGCTGTACAGTCAGAAAAAAGACCATTTGTTCTCACATCCTCATTTTACAAATGTTGTGTCGAGTTTTCAACGGTTCATGTCTCAGTTTGGATTAAAACATTTCACACTTTACTCATTCTGATAAAAAACCACTAAAATATCTACGTGATGCTCAAATGTCCTAAATAACCTATTAACTCAACTAGTTTCTATCTATTAATGATGAAGTCACGCCGAGGTCAGAACAGTCGAGGGAGATCTGTTTGTGTGGTTTAAAGTGGGCAGGGTTTGCTCACTGGTTCCAGGCCTCTGAATCACTGCCTACATCTAAGAGAGATATTTGATATCTAAGATAAGATAATTCATGTGTATGTGGAACCATCGAGGAGAGAAACACCTGATCAGACCTTGTTGTTGTTATTAGTTGGTCTTCAGGACAGGTCTGTTGCTGAAACCACATGCACACAGTCCTGATGTTAAATCTCTAAAAACCGAACTTGTGCAGCTCAACATGTTATGTTACTTACACATCCTTGCATTATTCTCAACATAATGTTGATTAAACTTCCAATAAATACCACAGTTAAAGCCCCCTGAACTCAGATGTGTTTCTCCTTGTTCCTGCAGTTGGATGTTGTTCTCTTCTCTGTGCAGAATGATGTTTGTGTGTTTGAGGGGTTTTTTTTCTGCTAAAAGTGGAAAATGTCTCTGAATAAGTTACATGAAGCAGGCTTTATATTTAATGTTTGATAAGGAACAGCATTAGGATGTGATCTATAACCTGCCTTTAAACACACCACCCCGGTCCTGCAGGCGGCGCTAGACGCTTTGAAAAGCGGCCTTGACGAAGCAGCAGGCGAGCAGCGCGGTGCATGACGGGATGTGACATGAACCACAATGGCGGCTGAACAACAGTCCGTTCATGTTGTGGCGCTGACATGTTTGTTGTCAGCTCTCGTGTTCCAGACGTGCGGGACTCCTGCGGGGGAGCTGCGGTGGGATGACGCCGGCTACGTGCTGTACTGCCCGTGCATGGGTAACTTTCACCCGGTCACAAGAAAGGCAACAGAGCGGAGACAAAACGTCACTCATTCATAAGCTGAGAGTAGAGTTTCGTATCGTTTTATCGACCCGTGAGTCAGAAACTCTCTGATAGCAGCTGCTCCTCGTTTCAAACTTCATGTTCTGATATTCAGCAGAGAAAATGTTAACAAACACCTGGAGAACAGCAGCTAAGCTAACAGCTAGGCTAACAGCTAAGCTAGTGCAGTTCAGCACAGTAACTTCAGCGTTAGTTTCTCCACATTCACTCACCCTGCACTTCCGTCGTCATGAGTATGAGGTTCACTGAAAGGTTATTAAATGTTGTCCAGGTCGCTTTGGGAACCAGGCAGACCACTTCCTGGGATCTCTGGCCTTTGCTAAGATGTTGAACCGAACCCTGGCAGTTCCTCCCTGGATCGTGTACCGGCACCACAGTCCGCCTTACACCAACGTACGTCCGGGCACTGTCCGCCACTGACTGGGGGTCATGGTGGCACATAGATGGGGTTTTAGAAGAAGAAACGGAAGTACTTTATTATCACATTAAAGGACACGTTCACAGTTTAAACCAACAGTCAGTAAATGAACAGTGAACATGTGTTTGTTGCTGTAATCATCCTCCTGTTCATACTGACCATTAGATCCCTTCATAATACACTTACAATGGAAGTGATGGAGACTAAACCCACAAACATGGATTTAAAGTTTATGTGAAGCTGATATGAAGCTTCAAATCCAGCAGATATGTTTCAACGTTACAGTGTTTTTAGAGCCAAAGTCCCTCTTTTTGTTCCTATACTTCCACCACAGCTCAACAGGGAAACACAAAGAGGGAATTTGATGCTAAACAGACTGTAAATGTGTCAGATATCCACTTGATATGACTAACTCACACTGATGAAGCCTCAGAGAAGCTTCACATCTACTTTAAATGATTTTAACCTCCATCACTGACACTGAAAGCACATTTGAAGCAGATCTTTGAACAGCCAGTATGAACAGGAGCAATGATTACAGAATAATTACAAGTTGTGAACATGTCCTTTAATTGTTTGACAGGCCCGGTCCTTTAATCCTGACTTGGACAGTGTTGTTTTCTGTTCTGTTCAGGTCCATGTTCCCTACAGTGAGTTTTTCCAGCTGGAGGCCTTGTCCGCCTACCACCGTGTGGTCAGTTTGGAGGACTTCATGGAGAAGCTGGCTCCCAAACACTGGCTCTTAGGACAAAGGAAAGCCTACTGCTTTGAGACGGCTGCACAGCGGAGTGCAGACAAGAAATCCTGCCCCATGAAGGTGAGCCCAGTAGAGCAGAACATGACTAAACCTGATTTCATCCATGAGTCGTGACTACAACAGAGGTGATCATCTGCTTACTGATCGCTTTCAGATAAAAACGTGTCAACAGTAACAAGCAGGAGGGTGAAAGGCTGCCCCCTGGTGGCCCACAGACCACCAATTATGTACCACAAGCTGATCGTGATCCGGCTTCTGTGTTCTGGTTCACTTTCAGGATGGGAATCCGTTCGGTCCGTTCTGGAACTACGCTGGTGTGGAATTTGACGAGTCTGTCCTGTTTAGTGGTATTTCCTTCAGTGCCTACCATCAGCCTCAGTGGATGAAGAAGTGAGATGCGTTTTTCATAGCAGACATTAAACGTTTACATTTACGTCTGTACTTCATGTGATCCCTCATGCATCTCCTGTTGAAATAGGTTCCCTCCCTCTGAGCATCCTGTCCTAGCCATGCCTGGAGCTCCTGCCCCGTTCCCAGTGATAGAGGAGCATGTGGGCCTGCAGCGCTACATGGTGTGGTCCCACATGATGGTGAAGGAGGGAGAAGAGCACATCTCTACCCTGCTGACCAGGCCATACGTTGGCATTCACCTGAGGATCGGCATCGACTGGGTGAGTCTGTAATCACCTCCTTCATCCATCGGTTCACATGTTCTGTTTCTGTCTGCCTGCATACTATCAAACAAAATCATTGTCTAGAAATCTGTGCAGTATAAACATGTATTTTTATCAAACTGTAAACTTGATCCTGATTATTCATGTCAGCTTCTTTTTTAAATTCTTGTTTTTGGTTTATAATTATGCTATTATACTGTTGCACATACATTACATTGCCCACGTACAGTACGCAGAGAGCTTTATAGAATGGGTTTCCATGGCCGAGCAGCTGCATCTAAGACATCACCAAGTCCAATGCAAAGCGTCGCATACAGTGGTGTAAAGCACGTCACCACTGGACTCCAGAGCAGTGGAGACACGTTCTCTTTTCCATCTGACAATCTGATGGACGAGTCTGGGTTTGGAGGTTGCCAGGACAACGGTACATTCGGACTGCGTTGTGCTAAGCGTGAAATTTGGTGTGGGGTTGTTTTTCAGGACTTGGGCTTGGCCCCTTAGTTATAGTGAAAGGAAATGATGACTGTGCACAAAGCAAGGTCCATAAAGACATGATGAGTCTGGTGTGGATGAACTTGACTGGCCTGCACAGAGTCCTGACCTGAACCTGATAAAACACCTTTGGGATGAATTAGAGCAGAGACTGAGAGCCAGACCTTCTCTACCAACATCAGTGTGTGACCTCACCAATGTGCTTTTGGAAGAATGGCTGAAAATTCCTATAAACACACTCCACAACCTTGTGGACAGCCTTCCCAGAAGAGTTGATGCTGTAATAGCTGCAAAAGGTGGACCAGTGCATCACTTACTGATGTTTTTCTAACAATATTTGGACAACAATGGAGTTCTATGGCAGCAGGGAATAAGATGTATCAGGCTTTGGATACACACAATACAGCCCAGAGCAATGGAGAGTGTGGAAAAGAGGTGAAGAAGCGTGTGCAAGCAGGTTGGAACAGGCGTCATGTCAGGTGTGATGTGTGATAGAAAAGTTTCAGCTAAAATGAAAGGAAGGGTGCACAAAACTGGTGAGACCAGCAATGTTGTTTGGTCTAGAGACAGTAACACTGAGGAAAAGACAGGAGGCAGAGCTGGAGGTAGCAGAGATGAAGATGCTGAGGTTCTCTTTGGGAGTGACCAGGATGGATAGGATCAGGAATGAGTACATCAGAGGGACAGCACATGTTAGAGGGTTTGGAGATAAAGTCAGAGGCCAGACTGAGATGGTTCAGACATGTTCAGAGGAGAGATAGTGAATATATTGGTAGAAGGATGCTGAGTTTGAACTGGCAGGCAGGAGGTCTAGAGGAAACTAAACCAGGAGAAGCAGCGTTCAGTTTTTATGCTCCACAGACTCAGAGAACTGCAGGTCTGCTGCAACTCACTTCTTTTAAATCAGAGCTGAAGACTTTTCTGTTTGTATTAAATATGTTCATATATCTCACACTGCACTGTAGCTGCTCTATACTTTATCCTGTTAAATCTGCCACATTAAAAGTTTTTATTCCAGTTTCTCCTTTTTAATCCTGTTATGTGTCTTTTATACTGCATTGTTTCTTTTCTTAATGTCATATTATATTGAATTGCCTTGTTAAAGGAGATGTATAGATGTATAAATATGCCTTGTCTATTCTACCTTTACAGCAAAACGCCTGCAAACTGCTGAAGAGTGGTGATGCAGGCCCTCACTTTATGGCGTCTCCTCAGTGTGTCGGCTACAACCGCCAGACGGCCCTGCCTCTCACCATGACCATGTGCCTTCCCGACCTGTCGGAGATCCGCAGGGCCGTCAAGCTGTGGGTGAAGAAGACCTCCGCCCGTTCTGTCTACATCGCCACTGACTCTGAATCCCACAATAAAGATATAGAAAAACTCTTTAAGGGAAAGGTGGGTTTAATGACTTGTTTGACGCACAATTTGTAAAACAGGGTTTGTCTTTACGTAGTTCTCAGAAGCACTTTAATAGGAAACAGGCTGAATTCAGCCCTTCATGTAGCACATGTGACCAAGTGGTCACGGTTTGAAGACAGAGAAATGCCTTATTTTTCCCTCTAATATTCCATTTCCTCCTTGTGTGTTTTATTCTGGCCTCTATAGGTAAAAGTGGTGAGTCTCCAGCCCGACTCGGCTCAGATGGATCTGTACATTTTAGGGCGAGCGGACCACTTTATCGGCAACTGCGTCTCGTCCTTTACTGCTTTTGTAAAGAGAGAGCGGGATGTCCACGGCCTTTCGTCCTCCTTTTTCGGCATGGACACGCCTGGGAAAGTTAATCAGAAAGAAGAACTCTGAGTACAAGTGTCACATGGTCACCCTCCGGACGCTAATGACAGTCATGAGGAGCCAAGAGAGCATGTGGAAAGCAGAAAATGTTTCTATGTGACGAGAAAGATGCAGGCAGGTCCAATTTTAGAACGGCTTTTAATCTGTGAGGATGTAGTGTGATGTTCATCAAACACCTAGAAACACTTTGTTCCCTACTTAGAAAGTATTATGTTCCTTCTTAAAATCTGGCTTCTTCAGAGTCGTATCTACCTGGTTCTGTTCACCACACCGAAGCCAGCTAAACATTTCATTTAGCTGTTAGTAAGACCTCAGTGAACCAGGGAAAAGACTGATTGCAGTGTCAGCGATCATGTCCTCTTCCTCTCCCTACCTTTCCTTCCTCCTTCCTAAGGAGAGCGCAGTAACCGATCCTCATGTACATACTAATTATAGGGAGGAAAAATGAGACTTCAACCTCTCCATGTACCAGGACCAAAAACGGACAAAATGTTTTATGGACAGTATTGTTACCGAGTCAATATACACACAATGTGGGATGTTATGGAGATACTAAAGAGACTATTGCACTGATTAAATGAGTCACGTGTCTTCCTCTGTGTAAATGTTGATTTTGAAACTGAATGTTTTTCACCAATAAAGTGATGCACACTAATTTTTAAAGCAGCTCATCTGTAGTTTCACTTCAATCAGCTGATTCACTAAACTATGCGGGACAAGAGACGCGGTTGCCAGATATGCGAGAATCCGTTAAACGAGCATGACCCGATAATCTGTATATATGTGGGCGACCTCGTTATACACAACCAAATCAATACTAAGATTAAGACTCTGTGTTTACCTGTATATTCCTCTCACAGATCAACGTGAGTTACTGTGTTAATCTCGAACCTCTTTTCGGGTGATTTTTGTCCCAATCTGGCAACCTTGTGACGGGTCGCGGGGATGACGAGCAGAGACTAACGGCTGCCTCGGAGCTCCGGATTAGCCGACTGCTAAATGTTAAACGAGCTGCCAGACGTGTGTCTTGTGTAAAACTATGTTTATTTACGTGTGTGTTGAGTTTCTATGATCTTTTTTTGCTTTTTGTTTGGAGATATGTTGAGTTTGTTAGCTCCCTCGCTACCTTCGTTAGCCAGGTAATACACTCGTAGGTTGGGTTTCCAGTGTGTTTGCCGTTGCTAGGCCGGTCGGTTAGCTCACCTGCTAACGTTAGTTTGATGAACCGTTCATCGACACCGGAAGGTCCGACGCTGAGTTACGTAAATTAACGTTAATCTGTTGGTGTATGGTTGGCAGCTAACAGGCTAAATGTAGTTAGCACCGGCCGGTTTTAGACCAGGTAACCCCAGGTTACCTGGTCCCCATGTGACAGGATACACAGTTACACCAGTGTTGTGTTTCAGTGTGTAATGGTTTCACACTAATCATTGATGGTGTGTGTTTGTTGTCCGCCAGGTTCTGATTGGTTCTGGACGTTTCTACTGGTGAAGCTGCACCTGGATCAGAAGAAGAAGCAACATGTCCAAGAGCAAAAGCTCCGAGGCGGTCAAGGTGGTGGTCCGTTGTCGCCCCATGAATGAAAAGGAGCAGGCGGCCAAGTTCGAGAGGATGGTGACTGTTGATGTCAAATTAGGCCAAATACTAGTCAGGAACCCCAGAGAGGCTTCAGCCAGCGAACTCCCCAAAGTCTTCACTTTTGATTCGGTCTACGACTCGAACTCGAAACAAATAGATCTGTACGATGAAACCTTCAGGCCCCTGGTGGATTCTGTTCTTCTGGGGTTCAATGGGACCATTTTCGCCTACGGACAGACGGGGACGGGGAAGACGTACACCATGGAGGGCGTGAGAAATGACCCGGAGAGGAGAGGAGTGATCCCCAACTCCTTTGAGCACATCTTCACCCACATTTCACGCTCCCAGAATCAACAGTACCTGGTGAGAGCATCGTACCTTGAAATTTACCAAGAGGAAATCAGAGACTTGCTATCCAAGGACCAATCGCATCGCCTGGAGCTCAGGGAGAGACCCGATACAGGTGTTTATGTTAAAGATCTTTCTTCATTTGTCACCAAGAGTGTGCGGGAGATTGAACATGTCATGAATGTGGGGAACCAGAACCGTTCTGTGGGTGCGACCAACATGAACGAACACAGCTCCCGTTCTCACGCAATCTTTGTCATCACTGTCGAGTGCAGTGAGCTGGGTGTGGATGGAGAGAATCATATCCGAGTAGGCAAACTCAACCTGGTAGATCTAGCTGGCAGTGAGAGGCAGACCAAGACTGGTGCTCAGGGGGAGAGACTTAAAGAAGCCACAAAGATCAACCTGTCGCTCTCTGCTTTGGGGAATGTTATATCAGCTCTGGTGGACGGCAGGAGCAGCCACATCCCTTATAGAGATTCAAAACTCACCCGTCTGCTGCAGGACTCTCTGGGGGGCAATGCCCGCACCGTCATGGTCGCCAACATTGGCCCCGCCTCCTACAATGTGGAGGAGACCTTAACAACGCTACGCTACTCCAACAGGGCTAAGAACATCAAGAATAAACCACGCATCAACGAGGACCCCAAAGATGCCCTGCTCAGGGAGTTCCAGGAGGAGATCGCAAGGTTGAAGGAGCAGCTGCAAAAGCGCTCAGGGAAGAAGAAAAGGAGGAGGCAGAGGAGGAGGGGCGGGGAGGGGAGTGATGGTGAGGACCTGGATGAAGGAGAGACAGAGGATGATGATGAAGATGGAGAGGACAAAGGAGATTACTGGCGGGAGCAGCAGGAGAAGCTGGAGAGGGAGAGGAGGGCTATCATGGAGGATCACAGTCTGGTGGCCGGGGAGAAGGTTCGGCTACTTAAAGAGAAGGAGAGGAAAATGGAAGACTTGAGGAGGGAGCGGGAGGCCGGAGAGATGCTTTCAGCTAAAGTTAAGGTAAGCAGACTTTCCAGTGTAAGTGTATGTAGCTGTTGCCCACTACGTGCTCCTGATGCCTTTTGTCCTGTGTGATCTTTCTCCTCGATCTAGGCGATGGAGAGTAAGCTCCTCGTAGGGGGGAAGAACATCGTGGATCACACCAACGAGCAACAGAGAATGCTGGAGCTGAAGAGGCAGGAAATCGCTGAGCAGGTACAGTATCAGGTCAAAGCAAACATCTGAAGAATGAACTCTCTCATGATTGGAGGTTACAAGTAATCAGAAATGTGGTCACGGCCTGAGTGAGAAATTCAGGACAAAGTGAAAACTGTAAGACTTTGGCCATAATGTGCTTATTCCAGGCAGAAAGCCTCATGTTGAAGTGGAATCAGTCCCCGACGCTACTTCACATTTCAAACATGCACACAGCCACACGTCATAATATTAATGCAATAAATGACCTCACTGAGAATGAAGACATTACATGCATCAAAGACTAACTATGCAGAGCACAGCACAACGTCCATTTCTGTAAACTAAAGGTAAATTCATGTTCCCGTCTCCACCACATCCTTCCCAGCAGTGCTATTTATAGTCTGAAGTTATGTTTGATACAAATACAACATGAGTCTGAAGCAGAATCATATCATATCTGCACCTGGAAACCGTGTAACTTCCTGCATGTTTGTGTTGATTTCTCTGATCTTGTAACGAGCATGCCTGCTCTGAGGTCACAGTGCAGGGTGTCCGTCGTGGTGTGAGCAGCACAGACATTATTTCATACCTTGGTGCTTGTTGTCTCCTTCTAGGGCTTCTATCATTTACTTGACTGACAACCTCACTTTATATCAGTGACTTCTGCTTAGCCCAGTTACACACGGAGCATTGCGGTCTGAAGTTATGTGTGTGTGTTTGTTTCCAGAAACGGAGAGAGCGAGAGATGCAGCAGCAGATGGAGTGTCGGGATGAGGAGACTCTGGAGTTGAAGGAGACCTACAGCTCTCTGCAGCAGGAGGTTGACATCAAAACCAAGAAGCTGAAGAAGGTAGCGGCCGCTGTCCTTCCTGCTCCCATCCAGACTAGCAGAACGCTGGTTCCTGCATGTGTTTCTAATCCTGCTGCTGTACTCTATGAAAATACACTGCTAGCATAAAAATGTAGAAGAATATTTACAGGATCACATGCTGTGTTGATTCTGACGTCTGAGGGACAACACTTTTTGTGTCTAGTAATGAAATGTTCAGTTCAGTAAGTAGGTCAGGTATTTAAGAATACATTACTGGCCCAGTATCTGAGCCTAATTCTTCTCCTTTTCATCATGTAACCCTGGTTTCCTCTCTCCTCCTCTGAACTCTAGCTGTTTGCCAAGCTGCAGGCAGTAAAGGCAGAAATCCACGACATCCAGGAGGCGCACATCAACGAGCGCCAGGAGCTGGAGCAGACCCAGAATGAGCTCACCAGGGACCTCAAACTCAAGTATGGAGCCTGTTTATCACACTGTGTCCTGTCTGTTACCAACAGTCTGAAGTCTAAACCACTGCCTCGGGGTGATCTCAGGGTGTCTGTGTTTCTGTTCATCCATTGTTTCTCTGCAACCGTCTGTCTGTGTTTCAGGCATCTGATCATTGAGAACTTCATTCCTTTAGAGGAGAAGAACAAAATAGTCAACAGGGCTTTCTTCGATGAGGAGGATGAATACTGGAAGATGAAGCCCATCACACGTATAGAGGAGTGAGTTCTATTTATAGCGTGTTTGTGCTACTTCCTCTGGTTAAACAGGAAACTTCACTGCCAGCTGAAGGGCTGTTTGTGTGCAGAGGGGCACGTTACAACATACTCATGTTTGTTGATGTATTTCAGTAGAATATGCTGTACAGCTACAAAAAGAGAAGAAAAGAGGCCTTTTCTTTCTTTTCCTGTTAAAATCAGTGTGTAGTGAATGCAGATCTGTAGCTTTTAGTTACTGCCCACTGACATGCAGACACAAGCGTGGTTTTATATGACAGGTGGGGTTAGCTAGTCGCCCAAAACCACATTGGATTGGATACGTTTTAAAGAGAAAAGACAGGGATTTGATTAACACTGGGAATAAGTATTTTTCATTTAATTTGTCTCTTAAGAAAATGTTTGGTCTTATGAGTAATTGTTTATATATCTATTTATTGATTATTATGAAACCTGAGCAATATTCAACATTTTCATTCTTTTTACTAGAAAGGAAGACTGAGCTCTTTTTTTACATCTCTTGGCTATAAAAATATGATTTGGATCATTATAATAAGGCTGACTCAGCTTATATACTGAGGATCTTTAGGATCTATACCCGGTTCTTTTTATACTGCGGTTGGACAGGACACGTGTACAACATGATGTCATTGACACTGTCCCACTGTGTGTGTGCTCCAGTGACCATCAGATGATGACCAGGCCTTTGTCTGCAGTGGGCTACAGGAGGCCTCTCAGTCAACATGCTCGCATGGCCATGATGATAAGGCCTGACATGAGATACAAGGTAAGCTCTCCTGATGTTTTCACTCGTATAAACTGGTCTCAGTACATTAAGCAGCACAGACATGCTGATGTGTCTGTACAGACAGCCAAACGATGCAATGCAGTACTGTCATAAGTGATTATTACAAAGACATTTTCCCAGTTAACGTGTAACATGTACAAGAAAGCTACCTGGATTGACTCGTTTGTCTCCTGTTGGTCCAGGCTGAAAACATCCTGATGCTGGACATGGACCTGCCGGCTCGGACCACTAAAGAGTACCAGGAGCCAGTCATCGCCCCGAAGGTAGCGGCAGCTCTGGAGGACGCTCTCAGGGATGAAGATGAGATCCAGGTAGATGCCTCTGGCTACCGCAGCAGCTTGGGACCAACCCCTCCAGCCAGCGCCAGCAGCAGCCTCAAGAAACCAAAGTCTGGGTGAGTTCACTTCTATTCATGTTCAGGTGACACGTACTGCGGTACAGCACATTTAATCATGTGTCATGGCTTTGTGTCACTCAGCCGACCACGAACGGGCAAGAAGTCGAGCACCCCGACCTCTCCGTTCAGCGGCTCCAGTCCAGGATCTCCACTTTACCCACAATCCCGTGGCCTGGTGCCGAAGTGACAGCTTCCTCCGTCCTCTCCTGAGCACGTTTCCACTTTGAGAGATTGGGGTTTGTTTTTCCCAAAAAGGCAGAATCTTGGATTATGCAGACAATAGATAAAACTTTAAGACTAATGCTGCTTGGTAGGTTTTAACTTTTAACTGTAGCCACACCACTAACACGAGGACAGCAGCCACGCATGACATGAAGCTGCACGTCACTCTGCACTGTTGATGTTTTTAATGTACAGAGAAGGACTGATGGGCTGCAGCATCTTCCAGGTCTGTGTTGTAGTGCACTGTCTCACTGTGTGTGTGTGTTTCTGAATATTAATGTGTGTCATACCGCACTGTGTTTCTTCCCATGGTTGAGGTTCTGATAATGTTAGAGAACCTACAGGAGTACTTCAGCGTTGTGGGAAATATGCCATGTTGAGTTGTGACTCCTGTGTCTGTACAGTAGATACCAAGTTAGACTCTTGAATCTGATTTACTGTTTTTCTCTTTGCACATTCATGTTACGTGTCATAGAGATTAATCAAGATTATCCAATGAAGCTAGAGGTGACTATCTTGTCAGCACTTTCCACTGGAAAAAATGAAATAGATAATTTTTACTTTTCTGTTTCTGTATGTTGGTAGAGCCAGGCTAGCAGTTTCCCCTACTTCCAGTCCTTATGCTAATAATCTGCTTCATATTTAGTGTATAGACATGAGTCACATGAGAGCATGTTTTCCCAAAATGTCAAACTATTCCTTTAACTAACTGAATGTGTATGATTGTAAATGTACAGAGCAGAAAGACAAGTTGCTGTAATGGGTAGATGCTGTTCTTCCTGGGGAACACCTTCACACAACGCGGGTCACTGCACAGTTACCATCCTGGTACGTGCCTCAGACTCATCAAGGTGCCTTAACCTGCGTCTGTAATCTGCTCCTTCATTTGAAGTGTGCTCACACACACACACACACACACACACACACACACACACGTGTTCCTCTCAACCGGTCGTTTTTCATCAGGTTGTTAACAGCATCATCCTGCAGGTGTCTGGGTGAGGGCCGCAGGAAGGATTTACTTTACCTCATCTACCTTGTTGTTGGTCAGTGTGGCCCTTGGAACGAACTGATTGGTCTAAACCACCCGGAGCAGTGCTGAGCTCCCGCCTACAGGTGAACGATGTGCTGCTCTCTGCTCTCCATGCTGTAACTGTGAGGGCCTGCTGTCCACCTGCTGCTACTGTGTAGGTGTCACAGCCCACTGTGACATTTCAACAGGCGCGGCTCAGATGGCGAATGAAATCTGAACTAAAGAGATCTCAGCTGCTGTTTGAGCCCAGCCTGCATCCTTTATGTATTTCCATATGTAACAATGAACATGGACGTGTTGGTGGGCAATCCTCAGTCACAAAAACAAAAAAATAACTTATTATAATCTTTCTTTTCTTTTTTTTCTTTTTTAATTTTTATAAACAGATGTAGATATAATTTTCTATTCAGTTTTCTTTAAAAATAGATTGTTTTATTTTTTGAGCTCAGTAATTTAATGTTGAAATTTTATTTTTTGCATCATGTACGATGTGTCTTCTTCTGTATTCAGCCAGGTACAGGTTTATTTTCTTGTTTGTAGACACTTTAACACTTTAGTCTTTAAGTTCTGGAGACACGTTGAGAGATGAGATGAGATTAACGTCACAGTTCGCTGCACATTTTAATGTCATTATCAAACATAATCTTTAGATCGTTGTAACTAACACTACGATGCTGTGTACCTGCCGCATGCTTCAGTAATACTTTTGGTTGAGTATTCATCAGTTATAGAAGCAAAATGTGAATGTCTTAATTTAATTGAAAACCTTTGCGTTTGTATCCCAAAGCTTCATCACTGGATCCAAACTCCCTTTCAAAGACTTTTCTGACCGACTCTTATGTGCTGGTGTTGGTTTCACAGCCAGATGACTGAACGCTGCTCGGTCTGAGGCTCGCTGTCTTTTACTTGTTTAGTTTCTTTTGATTAATAAAGCCAGTTCACTGATTTCACAGCGGTAGTGTGTCCTGTCTCTCTCGGGTTATTTAAGAAGGATATTTGATGTTTAACACCGTCGCTGCAGGTCTGAGATAGAAGATTTATTATTGCACTTTGAAAATGTTGTTGGACTCACAGTTTAACAAACAGAAAGCTTCAGAAACTGAAACTTTATCTACACTTCTAACCCTAACCATGACGCCTACATCACCCACAATGCAACTCAACTCAGTTCGTTCCACTGTGCTCTTTACTGGGTGATATTAAAAGAATAAGAAGTGTTTCCTGCATTTATAAAGCATGATAACGTTATGATGATGATGCTGACCTACATTTGTAAGGCATTAATATTCAGCTAATTTACAGCCGGACTTTATTAACAGCAGTCAATAATACAGCTTGATTTTTAAAAACAAGCAAGTCATTCTCACCAAAACTTGATAAGTGCAAAAAAAAAACCAAACATCATGATCATATACATTCAGCAAAAGCATCACAACAACCAGACGTGGATGTACTCATGTCAGATGAAGGAATGGTACATACGGTGCTTTAAAGGTCGATCCAGCAGCAGTAGAAACGGTGACGTGTTACAGGAATCAGAAGGAAACTCCTCCTAATGTTGATATTCATCAGAAACTCTGCGAGTGAGAAGAATCTAAGGCTTCACTTGATGAAAAGTGTCATTTCAGTTGGTTTTAAATGATAAAACATCAATTGTCTTTTTTTTTTTCTTGACTGATTTGCTGCTGATTCCTCGTAGTCCATGCAACTGAAGTTTGGCACAAAAGCAAGAAGAAGAGGAATAAAGCCCCACGTAACTGGAAACTACAACAGAGAAATGTCTGAGCTACTTGGTCTACTTATTAAAGTATCTTCATTGTTTTTAATTTTTTTATTCACAAAACAAAACAAACTCATATGTACACACACTTCAAGTCTCAGAAAATTCAAAAAATCAACTTTACAAAAACAAAAAGATGAGCGGACGGTGAAACATCAGTTATGTGTTTATCATGCTGGTTTATTTCTGTAAAGTGGAATATTATGGGATTTTTAATGGTCGTTGTCATTTGGTTGAGAGATTACTATGGGATGTAGAAAAAAACAAGATGGACACACACACACACACACGTAAGGATTCAGGGTCAGTTCTATATAACAGTCAGGAGACAAATGTGAAACGAAGTCTTTCTAATAAATCAACTAATCGCCTTAAAACACTTCAAATTATGACCAAACCTTGTTCAATTATGTAATAAAGCAAAGCTGCTGTTATATTGTGGAAACCGCCACACGTTGGTCACTGTTAACTAGATACAGACAGCTACAGCGTCATCAACTGAATCAGCAGTGAATCAGCATCAAACACACACACACACAGAGACACACACACACACACACACACTAAGCCGGGGCACTACTGTCATCACTGAGCTGATCTGCTCTCTGCTCGTTGCTGCAGGACTGTTGTCGTCTATCTCAGCAGGTTGTTAGATTTGCATGTTCGTTATACAGAGCTGAAAACTGAGCGTATATTGTATCTATTCAGATTTCTTTGCACCTCAAAGGAGACGCGACGTTACATCAGTGACTGTTTGTCTGAATCATTGGAGTGAAGAGTTTCTGTTCCCAGAGTAGCGTGACCCTCCTCCTCCCTCCACTGGACTAACTGAACGGACTCCTCAGTTCCAGGAAATGAATCGAGTAAAGAGCGAAGGAGGGAGTGGACGATGGAGAGGACAAGGACAGGTGACGGAGACACAGAGACCCTCGGTGGAGGCGTGTTGTGCTGCGTGGTACAGGCCTGGACCGGGCTCATTTCTCCCTGTAGTACAGCAGGTACATCTTGAGCGGCTCAGGCAGGGGCAGGCCAAGGATCCGCTCTCTCAGGACGTTCACGGCCGGCTGGGGTCGGAGCAGCTCCCCGGTCTCCTTCTCCTCCTCCTCCTGCTCCTCCTCTTCATCCTCTTCCTCTACTGTCTCCTCCTCTTCCACCACCATTCCTGCTCCTTTCCCCACCCTCCTGCTCCCCTTCATCTGCCGCCTCGCCTCCCTCTCTCCTGCCTCCTCCTCATCCTCCGCCCTCCCTCCCTGGTTGTTGTTGCTGTCTGGGGCGGCGGGGCCGATGCCGCCGCTGGCGACCACCTGACGGGTGGCCAGGACGAGCGCGTTGCAGTGGCGCCGGTGGACGCGCCGACGTTTGAAGCGAGGGCCGTACTTATGGAGCCCGGCCACCGCCAGACCCCTGCCCACACTGAACGAGGAACCTCTGCCACGTGATTGGCTGTCTCCTCCATCCATGGTCACCCTGAGGGTGTGGCGGATGCAGATGCGAGACAACTCCTGTAACGTCTGGACCTCATACTTGGCTGCAAAATCAAAAACCACAAGGCAGAGAGGAAAATGTTATTCTTACTGGATTCATTTGTCTCTGGGAGGATGATGTCATCATTAGGCGCCCTGGTCAGTGATTGTTTACCTGCACCCCAGTTTGAATCACACCTGCTGTATTTCAGACTTGTTGTATTTTAAAGTTGATCTTTTTGTTTTTTTAAATGTAACTTCTGTATGAAAATGAAGATCATGATGTGATGCTAACACCAACATACGATGCTGCTGTTCTCTTATGAGTTCATATTCGTTTTCATTTTGGCAAATTAAACCATTAAAAGTATGCTGAAATAGCTATTAGCTTAAAAATGACTAAAAATGTGATGTAAAAAGTCCTTAAGCCTCTTTTCTCTACGATTTCTAAAATGATTTATGGAGGTTTTTTATTACTGACATCACGCAGGCGTCATTATTCTGTCATATTCTGTTATTTACTGAGGAGCACAGTGACTGTTTCACTCCCCGCCTCCCTGGACGGGCTTTAGACACAGACTACAGTGTTTTGTTGCATCTTTGAGACTCACGCAGTGGGGCGGTCTTGGGTTTTCCATTCATGCTGTGTTTAGGCAGCACCAGAGGAGCAAAGGACACAGAGATGATCTTTTTGGTCTCCCAGCTGTTCGGCCCCGTACGGGTGATTTTGGTCAACTGCAGAAAACACAGCAGCATGAATTTAGACGTTCATGTTCTTGTCCTCTGTGTGTGTAGTGATGCATCCTGCTTTAATAATGGAGTCCAATAAGTCCATTGATCCCATGAGAATTGTTTCAAGTGATATTACACCAACCTTTTCCTCAAGAGGCATCACCAGGACGCCCCCCACCTTGAGCAGGTTCTTCATGTAATCCTCATGGTCCTTCTGCACGCCGGCCCCACAGTACACACGGTCGTACTGGCGGCTCTCTGCAGGAATCTCCAGGCAGTTTCCCGCAACAAAGGACGGCTCGCAGAACTCGAATCTGAAGAGACGCAGGAGCAAAACACCGTGTGACACGTGGAAACGTAGAAAACGTCACTGACACGGTTAGATACCTACTTATCGAAGCTGTCGCTGGTTTTGATGAAGGAGTCGAGCTTCTGGTAGGCGTACTCGATGACATCTGCGTGTAACTCGATCCCATGATTCACCCCAAATGGTCCTGGAACAGTTAGTGAACCGCAGTTTTAACCACATCCACACAGACCCAGATACAAAGGTGATTATTCTCGTATTAAAAGTGTCTGAGACACAACCTGCATGATTACAGGCCAGTCAGAACCTGTGTAGCTGCAGTAGTGACACGTTCATGCACTGACAACAGATCTTAGAAGCTGTACGATCGTCCCTTCAGGATGTCATGCAATCACAGACAGTGTTTTGGGACACCAGCAGGTGAATCCTTGTGTCCATATAAGAACTACTGTTGCCTTTTTCATCAGCTTAAATGATGCTTTCATGATTAAAATGCAAGAATGCAGGAGTTTGATGGAGTAAATCATCAGCTCGCGGTGTCTTCCTGCATCTTCTCATCATGCTTGGAGCGTTTTCCACAGCCTGCATGCATCAAGTCTACTGAAATAAATCATTATATTGTTGTCACTGTCATGGCTGTTTAATATCTGATCATTGATTTGCCTGTGAAGTAACCATAGTAACCAGAGTGTTGAGTGAATAAATCTTTGATTACTTATTCACATAATTGCTGCTGGTGTCTCTGCCTTTGTCGTTTCTACCCAAATGTTCACAGTTAGCACACTTCACATATAGAACTGACTGAAATGTCACTGTACAATAACAACAACAACAACAACAACAACAACAACAGACATGCTGCTTTACCCAGAATGAGGCCGACCATGGTGCTTAGGTAGCCGGTCCCACTGCCGAGGTTCAGGAAGGAGAGACCAGGGTGCAGATCCAGAGCCTCCATCACCTCAGAGTAGATACATGGAGCAGACAGGTGGATGTTTCCATGCCGCCAAGCCAAGTCCTAACAACAACAACAACAACAACATTTCATAAACATGCCCTTAAAAACGTGGTGATTTCACTGTGACTTCACAGACTCACCTTGTAAGCGTTATCCCTGTATTCATCCAGGTAATAGTCGGCCCGGTCGATAGCTCGAAAAGCCCGCTCCACCAGGTCTGAGCGGATGTAGTAAGCCTCCTTCAGGTTGTCAATCAAGTCGTCATTGTCCTCACCTGCACTCACAGCTCCACCCATGTTGACTGTAGACAGACTATCCCACCTGAAGCTTTACAGACCATCATGTTAGTTTATTTTCCCATGAGCCTCAGCTGTAGCTCGTGTTACTGATGAAAACACGGATAATGAATAAACTAAAGTCAGCTGTAGCTCGTGTTACTGATGAAAACACGGATAATGAATAAACTAAAGTCATCAACACTACATGGTTAAGAGTTGAGACTCTCACATCTCACATGTGACTTAACGTGGTGTTAAAGTGCTGTGATAGAGCAGCCTTCACACCTCCAACAGGTAACAGCACCGTGTGGATGTGAGCTGGTGTTAAAAACAGCAGCAGAGATCACAGGCTGCAGTCACGAGGCAGTAAAAGACCAAAGAGCTCATTTACATATTCCTGCACCTCCTGCCTTTGATGCAACCTGGCAGGTGAGTGAACAAACAGCTGTCTGCGGGTATGACGGCGGCCGCTGGGGGCGCTGCAGCACTAGTTCAGCAGGCTAATAGGCTAGCAGGCTAACAGGCTAGTAGGCTAACAGGCTAATAGGCTAGTAGGCTACACACGTCCTCGTGCTGCTTTAATAGAGGACTTTACACACCTTTACTTTCATCACACTGTTTTTAACGGAGGTCAAAAAGTCACGACCGTTAAAGGCAGCAGCTTTCAGCGCAAACAGCCCGCACGTTGTTGTTGTTGTTGTTGTTGTTGCGGCTGCTGTTTGCGCCACTTGAAAACAACAGCATCAACAACACACATCGTTACACCTGAAACAAGGTCAACACAAACACCAGCAGCGGGCTCGTGTTCTCCGGAAGACAGGAAACATCGAGACGAAATGATAGCGGCTAACAGTTAGCGCTGCGCAAACCCAAGCTGCGCAGTGACGCTCTACCTGCGCACTTACCTGCCGCGGTGCTCTGTCGTCTGCGGGTTTCCTTGCGTTCAGACCTTTGTTGTTGTTGTTGTTGTTGTTATTGTTGGAGATGTTGGAGTCAGAAACACAACACTGCTGGATGTAAACATTAGGCCAGCTGACGTCCTGACGTCATACGTAATGCACGCATACTAACGGGCGCGCGCGCGCACACAAACACACGTATACATACACACACGCACACACACACACACACACCGGAAACCCAGCAGTTCAACTGTTAATAAAAAGTCAGTGACGTTGAGGGCAGAAAAGGAACATTTCACCACGTCTGAGTTACTTTTACCACGTGACACAGTTCCAGGTGCTTCTAAACTCTAATTGGCGAGTCTTAATTGGGCTTTGATTGAAGGTTAATTGATTAAGCCTCGGTAGGTCAGTAGGTCAGTGACCTGTAGGTCAGTGACGGAGCGGCTTCAGTCTCCTGGTTGGTCGTTGATGCTGGCTCTCTGTGAGACTGTGACACAACATGCAGGTTCATCACATGATCCACCAGATGTCAGCGCTGCTCAGCTTTAAACACACGTAGCTGCGTGTAGCTGCATGTCAGCAGCATGTCAGCTGCATGTCAGCAGCACGCAGAGCCCATTTTGTTCAGCAGTCAGGATGCAGACTTACTGTTCATCAAACATGAGATACACGGCAACATCACAGCAACGCAGCACTTCATTTAATACTAATATTTATTTAATATACATAACCTGATGCTAAGCTAAATGTAATGATTTACAGTGGTGGAATAAGTACTCAGTTCCTTAAGTAAAAGTACCACTATGACGATGTAAAAATACTCCATTACACATGAGAAGTCCGACTACATTAAAAGTACACAAGTATTACAAGCTTAATGCAGTTGCTTATTGGTTCCCAACCTAGGGGTCGGGGCCCTCCAAAGGGTCACCAGATAAATCTGAGGGGTCGTGAGATGATTAATGGGAGAGGAAAGAAGAAGAAACAAAGTTCTGATACACAAATCTGTTTTCAGCTTTTGGACTTTTTCTCTAATCTTTGATTTTTGCTGAAATATTGGATCATTTGAACATTTATTGAAATGAAACCATGTGAGAAGTTTAGAGGTAAAAATCACTATTTGGTGGAGCTGTTAACAACTCATAGACATCTGAAATGTGACCCGACTACACACTGCTTTTAGTAAGACGTCAACAGACTAAAAGGTTGAAACCACTGGTTTCATCTTTAACAATGTGTTGGATTTTAAAAGCTTCTTATATTATCCATTGAGTCAAATCTGCATCTGAACAGTAACTAAAGCTGTCAGATAAATGTAGTGGAGTAGAAAGTACTAGATTTACCTCTGACATGTAGAAAGTACTAGATGTACCTCTGACATGTAGAAAGTACTAGATTTACCTCTGATATGTAGAAAGTACTAGATGTACCTCTGACATGTAGAAAGTACTAGATTTACCTCTGACATGTAGAAAGTACTAGATGTACCTCTGACATGTAGAAAGTACTAGATGTACCTCTGACATGTAGAAAGTACTAGATGTACCTCTGACATGTAGAAAGTACTAGATTTACCTCTGACATGTAGAAAGTACTAGATTTACCTCTGACATGTAGTAAAGTACTAGATGTACCTCTGACATGTAGAAAGTACTAGATGTACCTCTGACATGTAGAAAGTACTAGATGTACCTCTGACATGTAGTAAAGTACTAGATGTACCTCTGACATGTAGAAAGTACTAGATGTACCTCTGACATGTAGAAAGTACTAGATTTACCTCTGACATGTAGAAAGTACTAGATGTACCTCTGACATGTAGAAAGTACTAGATTTACCTCTGACATGTAGAAAGTACTAGATTTACCTCTGACATGTAGAAAGTACTAGATGTACCTCTGACATGTAGAAAGTACTAGATTTACCTCTGACATGTAGAAAGTACTAGATTTACCTCTGACATGTAGAAAGTACTAGATGTACCTCTGACATGTAGAAAGTACTAGATTTACCTCTGACATGTAGAAAGTACTAGATTTACCTCTGACATGTAGAAAGTACTAGATGTACCTCTGACATGTAGAAAGTACTAGATGTACCTCTGACATGTAGTACAGTGAAGTATAAAGTAGTAATACGTGGAAATACTCAAGTAGAGTATTAAAGTAAATGCACACCGTTACTTTCCACCACTGCTGATTAACATTATGGGATCACACACACACACACACACACACACACACACACACAGAGTCGTCCTTGTCTATGATTCTTTATTTGCGTTTTTCATAGAGAACATTTAAAATGGTTCATACTCCCACAATAACTGACATCACTTCTCTGGTTTATAACACTGACACAGGAACAGGGGAACATGTACACAAGTACACAAACACACAGTCACAAATTCAGCCCATCTACAGTGTTTTACTTCCCAAAAAAAAAAAAGAAAAAACATAATAAATCAATCAAAAACAATAACAAGAAACCAAAAGAGAACATGAGACCCCGAGGACACACAGCCAAGGCCTGTCCCACTTTACAAAACGGTGCAGTAGCAAAGGAACGACCACATCTACAAAAGTAACAAAAAGGACCAACAATCTATCGTTGTGGAAGTGCTTGTAATTTTGGAAGTTTTGTACTTTTTTAAAAGGATATCAATATCAATGCCTAGAAAATCACCAGTAAAAATATCATCTCTGTAAAAATGTGCTAGCAGGACATCCCTTGGCTGTGGATTCACAAACTATTCTTTTTTTTTTAATTATTTTTTAAACGATTTTCAACTTGTCTTCAATACAACAACAATAACACTGTTTCTTCTTAATACAAATATGTACAGAGACTTCCACGTGTTTCAAAATAATGCCCTGCACACGGATGCATTATCATGGATGACGATGTTCTTCAGATTCCTTCACAGAAACTGTCGGTGCAGTTTGGTACCTGAATCGACTGAATGAGATCACAGTTTCTTTACTCTAACAAAAAGCTTGTTTTGCGTCTCTGTCACAAAACCTGCATGTAAAAGACACATTTATTACATTTCCCTATACGTGCTGTAGTAACACCCCCACGTCCCCCAGAAGGTTAAGAGATCGAGATCCAGACCGAATCTTTTCAGCTGTATTTGAACCAGGTTTGCCAGTGTAAACATACCATATCTTGAAATGAGCGGAGTGAGAAAGGCACACATGATAAGACCACACAGCTCGAAACTACAGCAGGGAGGAGGAAGAAATGGGGGAGGGGGCTTTTGGTTTTGCTCAGCTTGATGAAAAGTGCCACTCTGCTTGACATTTCTTTCTCTCACGTGGTGGGTCGTCTGTGCGCCCCCTCCCCTTCCCAACCGCACAGCTGGGTTTTGGTCTGGGCTGGTTTCCCTGAAAGTGTCATCACGTTAAACTCATTTTTATTAGGGGTGCTTTAGGGAAAGATCTGGACCCTGACCGGTTTAGAATAATACAACTCCTCACTCCATCACTCAGGACTTTTATGTAAATAAGAAAACATACAGTGCGTAGGCGCACAACCAACCGAAGGCTGCGTTTGCTTTCTCAGCTGACATTCTTTGAAAATGTTATGCTTTCATGGCCTCAGTGTTATTCATTTAAATACCTCAGCAGACAGTTTCATCAAGCAGTTTAAAAGGGGTCATGCCATATCAAATAAGTTAGGAGAATATTCAGTCTTAACACTCTCGGGTACTATTCTCGTGCATTTCAAGAGGGGAACAATATACTACTTTGTTAACCAAATGCATCAAAACTATCTTTCCTGAGGAAAGGTTACACAAGACATGGGGGGGGTTTAAGAGTCATAAAAAGCTTTGACATTCGTTTGAGTGATGGACACATATTTATGCAACAAACGCCTCCTCCTAAAACAAGGGGGAGATTGTGAAGCCTGGCAAATCAATTTCCCACTCCCACGCACTCATCTCGTTTCACACGAGGCCTTGATGCAGCCGCCGCTAGCGCCGCTAGCCTCAGCTGAATGGCTGACCTATGGCATCGCTCTGTTTTAGCAGCTCGCTCCGGTCACCTGAGAACCAAACTCTGCATCCTGTCAAATCTCTTTTGGTTTTTGTTTTTGGAAAAGAAAGCAGAGCTTCCTTTTTGTACATTTCTGAGCTTTGACAGCACTGAACCCCCCTGACTCTAAGACATGTCTCTATGTGACATAATCTAATCTACATCTTGTTTTCTATATGAACAGCAACAAACAGGTGTGGCAATGCTGTGGGGGTGGGGTGGGGTGGGGTGATCTATTAGGTTCTTACAAGTCAAGACTTAAATGCTGGCATTTTCAACAGTTATTCAGAAAGTGCACAAAGGAGTTTCATTCTACATTGGCTACAGTAAAAGCACATTTACAACATGCCTTTGACATCAGAGTTACACAAGGGTATCATACTGTACACCACGGTAGCTGCAACAGATCACTCAAAGGCAGGTTACACTAAAGTCTCCTACTTACAGGCTCATAACGAGCAGGCCGAACCATTAACAATACAATAACTGCACAATGTAGCCGAACACTATGTGCAGAACATTATTCAGAGGCATCGTCTTTTTTTCTTTTTATCTTTTTTGTACTATACATGAACTCACATGACACTCAGGAACAAAGAGCCAACCATCGAGTTTCAAATTGACAGTCATTTCTCAGATTCAGCAGTACAACATACAGTAGATGTTTCTGACATTTCTGGGGACAGACAAATAAAGGAAAAGTATTGTACTGTATCATCAACAACGCCTACTGGCCTTCAGCTTGACTGAATGGTTTGTTTAAAGCCACAGTTGAGCAGGTCTTAGTGATATTAAACAAGGTGTAACTGCCTCCTATTGATAACGCCCCTCACATCTCTTCTTGACAGCTAGTGATCCTTTGATAAGGTGATACGAGAGAAGAAGAAGAGCAAGTCAACAATTACACTGGAAAAATATAAGTATGTTTATATTTATATATATAGCATCTTTAAAATCTATTTATACAGAATGTATATATAGTGTACTTATGGCCATCTTGGCAGAGAAATAAAGGCATCTGAAACAATCACCGCTCTGATGCCGTGGTCGTCCCCGGACCAGACACGTTACATTGCAGAAATGCGACGGATCAGGAAAGAAAGTGAGTTTTTTTGTTCTTTTTTTTTTTTAGTGGCACTTTGTGCATCAAAAAATTAAAATCTAGAGTAAGGCTACAAGGGTGTGTATGTTTATCTGATACAAGTTTGTCAAAGGAGGCCATCCTACAGTATCTGTGTGTGTGTGTGTGTGTGTGTGTTTTAGACCCATTCATCCAGCCTAAAAACACTGCTGGGATAGAGCTCTGTATATGTACCATTGTACAGATGAAAATGAAAAACAAAAACAGAATCAGAAAGCATCACTTGAGCATCTCTGGTACATTAGAGAGGCCGCTACACAGGGCTTGGGAGAGGTAAAGTTTTCTTTTTCTCTTGTTTTTTAATTTCCTTGTTTTTCTTTCACCTGACTAAAGCAAACACAGAGAGAGCACCCACCGGCGGGTCGGCGGGTGCTCTCGTTGGGTTGTTTCTGTGTTTACAATCAGCTGCTGGTATATCTAGGTATAAGCCTAAGTAATCAAACAGTATTTGTATCGATTTTGTTTCTTTATTTAAATATTAGCAGTGGATCTTTAAGACTACTCAGACTCAACCGTCACATCACGCACATAAATAACAAAATAAATATACAACCATATCAGTCAATTTCTTTCATATTAAATAAATAATAAATACATACTTTCTTTTTTTTTCAGCAGTGGGTTTCTGAATGTGCCATAAACAAAAAGAACATAAACAATAGGGAGAAAAAACAAGAACAACCCAAAAAAATAACTTATTTTTTGTTGTAAAATTATCAAAAATGTTTTTTTTTGTCAGTTATAAAACATCTGCACTTAAAAAGGTTTTAAAAAGTACTCAAAACAAAATATGCCTTGTCAGTTATCTATATAGATTCTTAAAATATTGACGTAAGACATCTGCAAATCGCTTCGACCGTGATAATCAGTAAAGATGCATCCTTTTGTGTTACAAAACAAAGTTAATAAATAGATTGCTTCAAATAAATAAACCTCAATAACATAAAAGGCAATAAGTTACAATTTAAAAGTTCACAAATTTAAATAATTCATATATAACAATAATTATTAATTATTGTACCACAAAACTATTCATTGAAATGAAGTGCAATTCCTATTTTGATAAATACTATTGATATGACTAACTGAATTTGAAATGTGTGCACACTATCACTATCATCATTTCAGTTTTTAAATAAAAAAGAAGAAAAAAAAGTTTTTATCTGCTGCCAAACGAAGTCAACGCCGCGCTGTTGACAAAGCAAACATTCACTTTAGTGCATGCCTCATATTGCTGTGGTGTGTGTGTGTGTGGTCATGGATCAGAGCGCCTTTGGAGTCGGCGAACGCACACACACACACACACACACACTCACACACACACTCACACACTCACTCACTCACACACTCACACTCACACTCACACACACTCGCCACAGTGAATGCTACAGGACAGCACTGAATCTTCACGTCCAACTCGTCCCGTGTCCTCTTCCTGTAACCATCCTCAGAAACTGATCAGCTGGGCAACAGTTCAGGACACAACAGAGACAACAGGTAAACATACAGCGTATTGAAACCCCCCAGATACAGTTTATAGTAACATTATTTTTCTTTTCCATCCATTCTGACTGAAGGACTTGTCTCCTCCGCCGTCAGCTCTGATCCCAGCAGCAGCATGGTGTGGATTTTGGTCCGCGTCACTTTTCTTCTGACAGAGTGCTCCCTGGGTTGATTTTTAAGTTGCTGTTTATTTAAATAACCTGAATTCCCTTTTTGTTTTTGAATCATGTTTCAATATATTGTCGAGTATTTCAACATCTCTGCGACTCCGTCACGCTCCTGCGCCTCAGGACAGCTCTGCTCTTCTACCGAGCCTCAGACTTTGATGCCCTTCACAGCTTTGTTGATGCTCTCCAGCAGAGCCTTGTTCTCGGGGGTCTGGAAGCAGTCCTTGTTGGTGTACATGTCGGTCAGGGTGCTGACGTAGCTGTCGAAGTTCTGCTCTGTGATTGGCTCCTGCTGTGGCGCAAACAACAACCAATCTCAACTGAGAGAGCAGGCAAACAAATAACTATGCGCTTATCAACGCACCAGATCCACCTCAACAACAAATGCAAAGTTTCTCTCACATTTTGAAGGTGTGTGAGAGGGTCCAACCCTGTGTGTGTGTGTGTGTGTGTGCGTGTGTGTGTGTGCGTGTGTGTGTGTGTGTGTGCGCGCGTGTGTGCGTGGACAGCCACTCACCATGTGTGGCAGGCGTATGTTAGCCAGGCTGCGGATCAGGGCGCGGCTGAGACCAGACAGCTCCATGAACAGAGCCTCGTTCTGCTCTTCAATCATCTTGTTCTCGTGCTCAATAGTCTTCAGGTTCTTCTCCATGGACGAGATCTGCAGCAGCAACAGCAGCCAGAGTTACATCAACACCACCGCGACCAAAAGAACACGCGTTCGTTTACCTGCTGCCAACCATGACTGAAACTTCTACAACACATGTTTTATCTGAAACTAGGAATTAAAATATGAAAACTGTCTTCATATAAAAAGGCCCAAACGATGATGGATTGATCCTACTAACAATGTGTATTATGTCTGATATATCGTATTCAACACTATTAAACTGGATGACATGTTCCTTTATAACCATGAACACACATGCGTGTCAGAGCAAAGTTAACTAGAAACTACAGTGACCTGCTGTTTGAACAGATTCATTATGCTAACAGCAGCTAATGAAGAGGAGCTACAGACAGTCTGTAGCCTCAACCGACGCTGACTCAGGTGACGTCACATATTGAACATATATTGAATGAAATCACACATTAACTAAAGAGAAACACACACCTGAGTCTGCAGGTTGACCATGTCGGCCTCCATTTCATTGTTGGATTCGTTGAGGTCGTTGATCTCTTTGTTGAGCTGCTTGATGTCCTCGTCGTTGTCCAGAACTGAAGAGGAAACCAGAAGCTTTGTTGTTTTGAGTCCTTCATTCATCATCATCTAAAATGCTCTATAAGCTCCATAATGTAAATACTGTATACACACACAGGCATGCATATTGATTGATTGGTTTTTCAGCAGGACTTACCGTCGCTGGCTCTGAACTTGGTGCTCAGGTAGTCCTCCGCGGGGAACTTGGCCTTCTTCTTGGCGTACAAGGCTCTGGGGCATCCTGAGAGGCTGAGGGACAGAGACGGGGGGGGGGGGTCACTGGATGACCCTGAACTAATACATCTGATATTATCTAAACCACTGACTGTGTCAACTATGCATATAACATATCCATCGGCCCCTGCTGGTCATAAGTCCTGCATAATAAACCCAAAATTTCAACCTGAAATATGTCAAATTCAGAAAGTAATTAATGAAAATGTTGTTTCCTTCTGACATAATGTCACAGTGCTCTTGAACGCACCGTTAGCATGTGATGACGACGTAGCATTGACAAAATAAAGGTGACATTAAGTGGATATTTCCTAAATCTATTCTAAAACTATTCCTTTTAATAAATATGTCTGAATTTGTCAGACTTTATCAGGATTTTATTTCCATCAACTCAAAACTCACAATAAAGTCATTTTTCATTCTGAAGCAGCAGGACTGCGTAGCTGTACATGAACTGAGTACCACTTATTGAAACCTACCTGCGGTGTGTGAGGAAGCTCCCGTTGGCGTGTCCAGAGCCGTCACATCCTGGCGTGGGGCAGGTGGGCCCCTCTGTCTTGAAGGCTTTCCAGTTGAAGGGTGTGCCATTCAGGAGACCCTCCTTCTGCCTGCGTGCCGCCAGCGGACACCCGTAGGCGCTGCGGTGCGTGGCGTACTTCCCACTGATGTGGCCCAGACTGTCGCAGCCTGGAACCGGGCATCTGCAGGGAGCAGAGGACAGCAGGGAAACGGTTAGACATGGAGAATCCAAAAATACAAACTGTAGAGAAAGTTGAGAATAGTCTACTAAAGATTGAAATGACACACTTTCTCTACTGGGCCAAATTCATTTTCTTAGGTCTGTAATTGACAGATTATTTATGCAATGAATAATATAACTTGATAGAAGAGCCATTAAGGTTTAGCACATGCTGTTATCAACATGCTGTTGAATTTACTGTTTTGTGTGCAAATGCAATATGAAGCTCATGTATTTCTTATGTATTGACAATCTACTCTACGATACTCTGCCATGAACTACATTCAGAATCAGTATCTGCAGTCAAGTGTCTTTTCCCATGAGTAAAGGTCTGATTGTTTGACTCAGTTACGGGGGCAGGTCACTACCTCTCGCTCTCTCTCTCTCTCTCTCTCTCTTTCTATTTTTTTATTGCATTTTACTTTTACCGTCAGTCTCGCTAAAAGCAGACATTATGGCTTTCTGAGCGGTACGAACTTTAAAAGCTCGGAGTCCTCCTGGTTGTCCTTGGTAGGAGTTTTAATTCCACTTTTCTTGGCACGCGGGCACCCAGAGAGACTGAAAACAGAAAGTATGGAGTTGATAACATAGGGTTGAAAAAGGTCTGGTGAAGTGATTGTTTGATAAAGGGACAACAATATAAGGAAGAATATTTTCATTACAAACCAAATCAACTCAAACGCCTAACATGGCCCAAAATAGGATTATGGAAAGGTGTGAAATGTGTGAGTATGTGGTCCCTGTCTAATTCTACCATGAACTGTCACTAGGCCTCTCTGACTGACTGTGTGTTGACGTGTGTGTGTGTGTTCATGTCTGTGCACGTTGTTTTGTGTGTGCATTTGTGTTTTTTGTTTGTTACCTTCTGTGCGAGGCGTAGTTTCCTGTGATATGACCTGAGCCGTCACATCCTGGGGTGGGGCATCTGGGAAAAGACAAGGCGGTGTTTAACATTTAGGACGAGGTCAGCAGGACAGAGCTGCAGATGTTTCAGAGTGGAGTGAAAATGGCATCATGCAGATGTTTCTTTTAAATCTTTTAAAGGCTCGTTGCCATTTCAACACTTCTTGTATCTGTCTATAGTGAGCCGTGAAAGTCTCATATAATAGAGAATTACAGTTACATGAACTGAAGTGCAAGCAAGCATAGTCCAAGCCAGATGCAGTGAAAAAACACCATGACAGATGCAGCGGCAGCAGAACAGCAGCCAGCAACAAAAGATGAGTGAACGTCAGCAGAATAAAGCATCGTGGCGTCAGACGGTGTCAGTAGCAGAGCACTGAAGTGGCAGTGAAAAGACAGTGAAGGTGTAGAGCACACATACTTGAGTTCAGGGGTGTGGGCCGCCATGAGGGACCGAAGGCTCTTATCAGCGAGAGGACACCCAGACAGACTGAAGGGAGAGGAGAGGAGAGGAGGAGAAAGGAGAGAGAGGGAGAGCGAAGGACGGGCAGAAGAGAAGGTCGAAAAAAGGGGGCGAGGAAGCGAGTGAGAGGAGAGGGGAGAAAGAAGTGAGTGAAGGGAAATCAAGAATGCAAGGCATACCAAGGTCATTTAGGAAGAAGAGGACAGACAGCAAGAAGTAAATTACTGATGCATATCGAAGTCAATGACCGCCTCACTTTATTGCCTCTGGCAGGTCAGGATCAAATACAATATCTGAGTTAGTAGTCGTGCGCCTGCTTTGGTCTCAGAAGCTCTCAACGGAGCCAACATTTCATAAAGGAGTGAATATATAGAGCACAAGCAGTCTGCAGTGATGCGTACCTGCGATGGGATGCATAGTTTCCAGTGATGTGGCCGCTGCCATCACAGCCAGGTGTTGGACACCTGCAGAAAAGAGGCAGAGACGCAGAGTCAGTGACAACATCTCTGTTTATGCTGGACGTATGGATGCTCTGCTGGCTTGCTGTAAAATGCTGTACAGACATGAATGAAGACAGAAAGAACGGTTCATCTAGCGCCATCATCAGGTCAAGAAGACTTTATTTTAATTTCCTTCCCATGAGTCTCAGCTGTACCTTGTGTTTGGTTAAAGTAGGATGGTGTACATGCTAAACATTACATCTAACAAACATGTTAGCATGGCTGTAAACGCTTCCTGCTGCTCTCATTACTTACGACAGCAGCTCTTTCTTGCTGTCCTTGGGCTGGAACTTGACCTTGAAGCTGGGGGTCGTGACCTCTCCGGGGTACTTCCTGTCCTCGAGACAGTCCTGCATCATGTCACAGTCCTCCGGGTCGGATGAGACAAACGAGTGGCCGGTGTGCTCCATCTGAAAAAAGGATGAGACGCGGTGTGTTCTCACTGATGTGCTGCTGTGTTGACTGTTTGTGTCTTTGTACACAAGAAGAGAAACTGTGTGAACTCATGATCTGTTCTCATTCTTCTGCAGACAAGTGAAGTTTCAAAATGCAGAATGTCCTCATAAAAGATTAACATTCAACGCCTTTTATATTTCTTTTGGAAAAAGTTCAAAGCAGTAATAATTTGCATATGCCAAAGACAGGATGGTGCAATGCACCTGACACACCACCTCTGTTACACAGAGCAGTGGTTTAACTGTACAGTAACTCTCCACATTTCAATGAAACAAATGAATAATAGAAAGAGGAAAAGGCGACAGGAAATAAGGCGAAGGGATCAGAGAAAGTGATGTTTTTTGTTTAAAGAGCTTCGGGGGGAATTTGTCTGTTGTTATTTATGTTGCAATACTTCCTCTGTGACTGTTCATAGCTCGAACTGATGCTCAGCCTCGCTGTACTGACCTCGTCCATTTCCTCCTCCCTTTGGCGGTTGGGTTTGGTGTAATCCAGAGGCCCCTCCCACTCCTCCTGCTTGTAGGTGTGCAGGTTTGGTGATGTCATCCCACTGTTTCCACCATGATGGAGTGAGGAAGAGGAGGAGGAGGAAGGGTCTGGGGACCGAACCCCGGGGCTGGTGCCAGACAGACTGCCCTCTCGTTTGATGGGCTTCTTCATACTCAGGTCCAGCGTGCCATTCTCATCCACCTCAATGTCCATTTCCTGGAGAAAACATCACGGCATCATCATCAGCTTCATGCAACCAATAATCAATCAATAACTTGTAAATGTTGTTTCATTTCTTCTACAACTTCCTACTTACGGATCTTATGATATAACATTTTATATTAATGAGCTGAGCTGTTATAATTGTGTATTGGTTTTTGTATTATTAAACAATTTATTGGTAAATTTATATATTTCACACACTTATTTTATTATATTTATTTATCTAATATTGAGCTCTTTTTGGCTCCAACTGGCAGAAAGTGAGTACAGAAACATAGTTAATGATACGTCTAATGAAGCATTCTCCAATATAAATGACTAATGCCGTCTCCTCTGGTGCTTCAGTGTATATGAGAGGCAGTCCCGTATGATGATGATTATTTTAATTACCCTCTTCAGCAGATTTAGTTGCAGCACTACACATACATTAACATACCTGCATTTTTCTCAATCATAACTTCATATCACCATTTACATGCTCTTTACTACATGTCTGGGCTCACACCAGCGTCACGGTTTAAGCATGTTAGTAATGACATCTGATGTACCGCTGTTCATCTCTCTGTGCTGTTAACGTGCTGCCAGGTGAACAGAGGGGTGACATGAGCCATGTTTTTCAGCATCCATCTAAAATGGCGCTCATATGTGCTGGTCAAGGGCCAGAAAAATCAAAGGGTTAGAAAACGGGAACAGTTCCCAGAAATGTCTCTGGCTGGTGAGCTCAGTGTTTCAACTGGCTCCGACTGTGACTCCAGATCAGGCGGCTGATGTGCACCAGCTAAGTCCTGCTTCTGGATCAGAGCCTCGCTGAACAACACCTCGTGCTGCTGTGCTGCCAGAGACATTAATCTTCACTTTTTATCTTCCTAAAACCATGTCAGGAAATCGAAAAATGATGAAGCAGTCACTTTCTCTCCTCTGCGAGGCAAAAAAGCTTTTAAGAATCACAATATGGGGCAGAGTGCTGCTCCAATTACACCTCCTGTGCACAGACAGGGGCAAGAGGGACTGAGAGAGACAGCGAGGTAAAGACAGGCTGGACACAGAGACAGAGAGACACAGTGAGATGAACACAGAAGGACGATAAAAGAGAGGAAAAAGAGATGTAAAGAGAAAATGAAAGAAGGCGTGGCGGGGGAGGAGAGAGAGAGTGGGAGATCTGTCCGGCTGATAATGAAAAACGGCTACCTGGTGGAAAAGTAATCCAGGGAACCGGCAGTCAGCCAAATTCAATAACAACATGAAGAGTGTGTGGGAGGGATGGAGGGATGAAAGAGGACGGGAGAGGTGATGCAACCACGTCTCAACACCATCCTGTTGCTGTAAGCCAATGTCTCCTGATGACATATTCATGAAGAGTTGATGGAGGAGAGGAGAGGAGGGGAGGGGAGGGGAGAGGAGAGGAGAGGAGAGGAGAGGAGAGGAGAGGAGAGGAGAGGAGAGGAGAGGAGAGGAGAGGAGAGGAGAGGAGAGGAGAGGAGAGGAGAGGAGAGGAGAGGAGAGGAGAAGAGAGGAGGTGGGTGGGTGTGTTTACCTTGTTCTGGGGTTTGGTGCTGAGGTTCTCAGGTTTCTCCCAGCAGCGTGTGGACAGGTTGAGGATGGCTGTGGCAGCCATGTGAGCGGCCTCGGCATCATGGGAGTAGTCATAGGCCAAGGAGGTGCTCTTCCCGTAACCGTGGAGACTCAGGCTAGGCGATGATGACTTGGGAAACGACGGCTTAGCTGCAGGAGAAAGAAAAGTCAGATCAGTGATTAAAACTAATGAAAGAAATGCTGGCACCTGCTTAGCTTAGCATAACCTTTTAGCAAAATGTAAAACATATGCAAAAATACACACGATATGAAACTGAACGGCCAGAACCACACAAAGAAAACATCTCCTTGCTTACTTTTGAAGGCTTTGGGTGACGTTTCACTGGTGGGCATCTTTGGAGCAAGCATGCGCTTCCCGAACACTTGAGCGTCAAAACTTGCATAATCGAAGGACACCTTGGAGTACTTCTCCAGCTCCTTGGCCAGGTTGGCACGAGGTGTAGTGGGTGCCATGTTGGGCCTGTAGCTGCCGTACTGTGGCACCTCCAGCTGCTTCACAAAGCACATGGGCCTGAGAGGAGGAGACGGGGAGGGAGGGGGAAAAGACGTCAGGGTGGGGCTGCTGGACGCAGAAAACAGCAAGTATAATAGAACAGTACAAACCAAGAGAGGTGGAAATAAAAGAGCATTGATGCATTAAAGAGTCACACAATCATCCCAAAAAACAAAGAGAGAGGGAAAGAGAGAATAAGGAAGGGAGGCGGAGTGACGTTGAGAGAGTGAAGATAGGGCCAACGCTGTACTTAGCAGGAGTGCAGCAGGATTAAAAGCTCTCTTATCAGCAGAGGGCACATTTGCATGTTGTACAGCATGGAATTTATGAGCTTTAAGCCCTCTCGTTTTCCTGGAGAGCCTGGGCTTTTGTCAGACCTGTTGGCGTAAATCCGCTGATAGACCAGGGAGAGGCGGAAGGGTGGCTGGAGAAGAAGAGGAGAGGAGGAGGAGGAGGAGGAGGAGGAGGAAAGAAAGAAGGGGGAGTGGTGAAAGTGGGAGGCACAGTGGGGGAGGGGTCACCTTCCTCATCTCTCTTTTTTTCTTTTTTTAATATGCAAGACCTCCACCCCCTTTGGTCCAGGCCTCCTCCTCCTCCTCCTCCTCCTCCTTTCTCCTGCATCCCATCTCACAGCCTCATTAAGGCGCTACATGACTCGGCCTGTAGTCACGCGGCTGTCGGGATGCCACACTGATATCTAAAGGACGATTTTCATGACAATAAAAACTTTCTATCATTGATCACAGAGGATTTTTCTCAACATGGATTCCATTAGAAGTGGATCGGATGAGGAATTCAGAGACAACCGGGATAATTTTTATAATCTGGGAAGCAAAAACAAGGAAAGCCTTATTATGTTTTAATCCTCTGTGCTTTGTCTGACCACTGATGAGGTTTTCCTCAAGGAAAGCAATTATTTTTCCATTCCCCTGCAATGCCCCTATAACTTGCATAATTAGCTTATCGGTTGCATTATTAATTAAAATACCAATGAGGAAGAGTGTGGACTTAGCATAATACCAGTGTCTGGTTGGTGTTAATTATCATTCTTCTGGCCATGATCACGGTGTCTGGCCAGTCGGGGATATGAATGGAGATAAAGAGATCTCAGTGTTTGCGGTGACGCTCAGAGATGCTTTAAGACTGTGTTGTTATATTCAGCCGTTAACAGGCCAGCTCCGCCTCTCACGAGGGGCCCAGTAACCAAGGTCAGGACTGTCTCGGTGCTTTCCGTGTGGCTCAGAGGTAAAGCAGTTAACCTTGACAAGGACTCAGCTGTGTGGGGTTTGCATGTAGGTGAGATATTCACTGAAAATAGGAGAGCAACCTAAAACATATTCCTTAGTTCACCTTCTCATGTATGGAGCTCAGTAATAAGTTATCAAAAAGTCAAAAATATAATTGGCCGATGCACCGATTATTGGAGCATGAAAAGAAATAACTTCCAGTCAGTTGCTACATATACATATGCATATATAAAGTATTTGACTTTTTCCTTCACCCACCTCAGCACTCTGTCGTTGGGACTTCCTTTGAGGTGCTCGCTGCCCGGCTGAGAAAGATGCTGCTTATCGTGGTTCTTGGACAGCTTCTCTGCAGCAGCGATGGGGCATCCAGAAAGACTGAAAGGTTGGAAGAAAGATAAATACTCAAGGTGAGCATGTTGCTGACCATGTAAATCTGCATCGCCCTGATGGGGACTATAAATAAAAAAGGGAAACACACGCACGCTGTCTGCGTAAATACACAGATCTACACAGATACTGTCCAGTTATGTATGTATACCTGCGGTGTGTGTTACGGTTGCTGTTAACATGGCCCTGTCCGGTGCAGCCGGGGGTGGGACACTTCAGCACATTCTCATGCATGGCCAGAACTGAGGAGAAAGTACATTATATACAAACACACATGTACACACAACAACACAGTCAGTAGGCTGCAGTTTGAAGAGAAAATACACAACATCAAAAAGCCCCCCCAGCTTTACACAGACTTCAGCTCAGCTATTAAACACTCGGACCCAGACACAGGCGGCAGCTCTGAGGCTGCTGATGGAGTTGGGTCTGTTAATCGCTGCTGGTTCATAAGTGGGTTTAAGTCCACTGCTGGACACAGAGGGAGAGCAACACAACTGAGCCTGTTCTTTTTCTTTTACTATAAATATTACATAAAGTATAAAAGCACCCCGCTGTCAGCAGAAAGAAGAAAGTACATAAACCCTCCTTGATGCTCCTAATAGTGTCCATACAGCCACTCAGTGTAAATACCAGCAGAATATGAAATGAGCCTTAATCAGAGAATAGCAGGGACCACGTTTAATGGACCTGTAGTCATGGCTACTGTAACACGGCCTCAGATATGTATGTAGGAAGCATGTTTTCAAGCTAAGCAGGAAAAAACACGCTAACAATGCAGATTCACCAAATACAAACATCTATTTGAATTTCAGAGGTCTGTCAACCGAATCCTCATCCTGCAGCCTGTTTAATGGTATAACAATAATAATAATGATAATAATAATAATAATAATAATAACGATAATAATAATAATAATAATAATAATAATAATAATAATGTTAATAATAATAATAATGGTATAATAATAATAATAATGTCAATAATAAATAATAATAATAATAATAATAATAATAATAATAAATAATAATAATAATAATAATAATAATAATAATAATAATAATAATAATAATAATAATAATAATAATAAATAATAATAATAATAATAATAATATTGGCCCATGCCTATACATGTGATATCACTGTCAGACTGTTCATGTTGTCATCTTTATTCTCTTTTCACTTTCATCTTGAGGAGAACTCACTCTCGGGGGGGATCCTGTCCTTGTGAGGACAGCCTGAGAGGCTGCGATGGTGGGGGTAAAGACCAGTCACGTGACCCGTCCCATCACACCCTGGGGTGGGACACTTGATCTCCCTCTTCTCTGGCCTACTGCTCTCTGGATAGAGGAGGATAGAAGGATAGAAGGGAGGAGAAGGGAGGAGAAGGAGCAGAGAGGAGCGATAAGAGGGGAAGGTGGGACGAATGAGGAGGACAAAAGCAAGTGGTTAATGCCATCAGACAGTCTGCTTGGCTGAGCACAAAATCTAGACATTCAGACAACTGTACAAAAGCAACACCGTCTGTATCTGGTCCTCATGAATCTCTGTAAAAGCACAACGTGACTTGTGTGTTTCTGTTAATGCTTTCAAGGATGAAATATTACAGCTTTTTCAGACTTAAGCAGGACAAAGTTGATCCACTTATCCTCTACGGTTTGATCGTTTCCATTTGTCTGACATTTTCAAGGATCTTCAGATCTCGGACAAAACACCTGAAAATACATCAGGAGTCCACTATAATTTACTCATGATTAAAGGTGCCCACTCATCTCTATTGCTAATGGAAGTAGGCCAGCTAGTATTGTGCTGTGTTGCTGGAGAGAGGATAAGGAAGCAAGAGGGTGGTGTGATGCTCTATTGGCCTTCAAATTGAATGTTAACGAGACTCGCATCTCCTAATTAGCGCTGAGCAGAACAGGAACGTCACCACGGGAGGGAGTTGAGGCCAAGGAGAGGGCAGCACTACCAGCCATGTAATCACACTGCTGCTATAGTGTGAGGAGCATGACAAGTGGGCAGCGGGCCAGCTGTGAAATACAAGGCTCGAACACATGCAGCACGTAAACAAACAGCCTGCACTCTTTCTGTCTGCTCCTCCTTTCTCCTCACTAACATGCTGTTGTCCCTTCTCGCTCCCTCTTCAAGCTCTCCGTCTCTCCTCTTCATGGACGTCTATTCAGCTGGAAGCACTTCATCCCCGTCACGATGGCGAGGGGAGGATCTGAACAGAGCTCTGTGACTCATCGCTGTTTATTTGAACGCTCTGCACCCAGCATTAAGTTCAAACACCTTGTGTTAGTGAGTAAACTCACTCTGACATTTTAAATGAACACCTCTCTACTCATATACTGTATGTATATAAAAACCCTATTCAGTCTTAACTTAATTCATTTGATTTTTCCACAACACACAGGAACAACTACCAAACCTCCAACGTTGGAGTCTCCTTGGATTCATCATCAGGTTTAGGTCCCTGCTTGTAACTGTTCATGACGTATTGTCTCAGTACAAGCTGCCCTATTTGTTTCTTCACTCAGTCCTACCTTTGCTGAAGTAGCTCTTGCGGAGGATGTCCAGGTGCTTGGGCCTGTCATCCATGGTGAAGTATCGCTGGTGGTGGATATCTGGGGCGCGGAGCAGCTCTCTGGGCCCGGCCGGCTTCACCTGCTCCGCCTTCATGGCGATGGCTTGCTCCAGCAGGCCCAGGTTCCCTCGGGTCATATCAAACATCTCAGACTCGTCCGTCACAGTGGAGCGATGGGAGAGGCTGTCTTCGTCATCGCGCTCGTCGTCCCCGTCGACGTCTTCAAAGTCTTTCTCCTCTGACTTATCGGAGCGCACCTCGATGATGTCGGGAGAGGCCGAAGACGAGGCTTTGTTGATTTTATAGTTCTCAGCTCTGGTGTTATGAAAGTAGTCCTCCAGAGGACTGGCCCTGTGGGAGCTGTAGCTTAAAGCAGGGCTGGCCTTGTAGTGTTGAAGCGGTTTCTGAGAGTCATATCTGTCTTGTGGACTGGTTCTGTGTGAGCTGTAGTCCTCCACAGGACTGGTCCTGTCTTCAGTCTTGATGTGTGTTCCCTGAGCTGCTGCGGTGCTGGTGATGGTGCGGATGGCAGTTGGTACATCAGAAACGGGCAGAATGTGGTTCACCTCCATGTGCTCCTCCTCATCTTTCTCCTCATTGTCCTCGTCTGCTGGAGTGTTCTGCCTCTGCTGTGCTGGCACTGCCACCTCTTCCTCCTCTTCTTCCTCCTCCTCCTCTTCATCTGTGATCTGTTGATGGTGGACATCTTCAGTGATATACTGGTGGTTCTCCTGGCTCAAGCACTTTCCTTGCTCCTCTTCCACCTCCTCTTCCTCCACTTCAGCTGTCTCCTTCTGCAGAACAGATGACTCTTCTGATACTTGAACTGTGCGTGCCACCTCCTTCTCTTCTCCCTCATTCATTTCCCCCTCCTGCTCGTCCTTTACTTCTTCACCTCGCTCGGCTGCTACAGTGACATCCTTCTCAGTCTCCATAGCAACAGGCTGCTGAACGGCCACAGTTGGAGCATTGTTGTTGGCGTTGGTGTCGGAGACTCGGACGAGGTGGAGGAGAGAGTTGGCCACCTCTTCGGCGCTCTGAGAGGGACACTCCTCGGCTGCAGGTGGCGCCGCAGCAAGCTCAGGCTCGATGATCACACACTCCTCCTCCTCTGTGGAAAAAAGATGAAGAGGTCAGAGTGATGACACGGAGGAAAGAGTGAGTCATGCAGTGAGCTAAAGCTGCTGTCAGCAATATCTTTATCATCGCCAGCATCACTTCCCTGCCTGCCAAGTCGCTTACTGTGAATTCACAATGAAGTAGAAGCACCTGCTGTGATGGAGTGTGCCCCTAGTGGTTGTTAGTAGACATGACGGTGTATCTCCTGCAGCACCAGATAACTGTGTAAGGACTTTGTTGTAACGTCATGTTTTTTGTCCCATGTTTTATTCTATACTCTTGGCTTCGCTCGACCTACATGTTCCTGTAAAGCGAGCTTTAGAAAGTCTATAAACGTTATGATGACATCACTATGACATCATCAGGGTCATCTTGTGCTTCGGGATGAGGATGATATCTCAGCTTGTGTTGTTTGGATTTTGACCATTGTGCAGCGCTAAATCAGTCCTTATTTTTAACCATTGAATCTGTAAAATGTCAGAAACTGGGAAACTCTTCACAGTTTCCCAGAGCTGAGATTGTCTTTAAATTGCTTGTTTTGTTTAAGAGTCCAAAACCCAAAAAGCTTCAGAGGAAAGCAGCAAATCTTCACATTTAAGAAACTGGAACAGTGACTGTTTGGCAGGTTAGCTTGGTAAACAAATTGATTGATTATTTATTGAGTTATCGTCAGGAATTAGTCGTTAGTTTCTTTTCGTATGGACACAGAAGAAGCTCCTGAGGACGTTTCCTCACCAGCGAATAAGAAGCAAAGACCACTTTTATACCGTATATTTGGTTTACCAACCTTCATCAGCAGCAAATGTGTTCTCCTCCTTCTGATATTCTTCTTCTTCTACCCTCTCCTCATCCTCCTCCTTCTGTTGACTCTGTGTCTCCTCCTCCTCTCCATTCGTCTGTCCATCCTGCATCAGGTCTTCTGTCATCTCTTCTCTCTCTTCCTCCACAGCTGGCTCCGTCTCCTCCTCCTCCTTGGCCTCTCCTCCTTTGTCTCCATCCTTCTCTCCCTCTCCCTCAGCCTCACTGCTGGCGTCACTTTCTGCACTGAAGCCCTCGTCCAGCGCCAGTTTCAGGGGGTGGGACTTCCTCTTGGAGGCCGGCCGCTCCGTTTCCTGCTCTTCTGCTTCTTCTAGGCGGCGCTTTCTGGCTATGGGACAACCCAGAACGCTGATGGACGGAAAGATGAGGAGACAACAAAACAATTCACAAACATGTCCAAAAAGACCTCATGTACCTCATCATGTCCATGAGTGAGTTGACAGAAGGTGTGTGTGTGTGTGTGTGTGTGTTTTGACATGAAGACTGATGAGTTTGAGTCAACACATACGGCCTGAGGGGGGCGCCATGCTCGTTCACTCAGACATCACAACCAATCTCAGCCAATTGACTGGAACGTTTAATGAACAACTTGTATGGAGAGAGCGAAGCAGCGGAGGGTGAAATCCAATAAACTCCCTCTTACTCTCACCTGGGAGACACCGAGGGAGACTGAGGGAGGATCTATAAACAAAGTGCATCTGGAATTGCCTGCTGAACGAATACACGTGTAAACAGATAGCTAATATCTGCCCCTCAATAAAGAGGAGTCACAAGCCAGTGAGCTGCCCCGAGTCCCACAGGGTCTGTGAGGCTGAACGACACAGACCGGGAACGGAGGGAAGGAGCTGGAGGAAGGACCACAGCTGCCAAGTAAAGCTGCAGAAATGACTTTTCACTGCTGCACACGGACATCTTTACATCTTGAGTTTAGATTAAAACTTTATATCTTGTTTGTTCATTCTGGACAAGATGTTTCTACTGGACTGTTTCTTGGTGGGGAGCAGATAGTGACTGTGAAGTTTCCAGAGAAATCATCACAGCAAGCCAAGAAATAGTTCAAATAGTCTGCCATGAAACTGCATCTTGTCAAACAAGACATATCGTGTTAATTATCTTTAGAGGTGCTGATTAGTGGATTTAGGGGGTCGTATCGATATTCTCATCTATAATCAAAATGTCCAACTATTTCTTTAAATAACTGAAGCCAAACTGGAGGCAGATGCTGTGGGACACAGAGGACAGACAGACAAAGAAGAAGGACAGACAGAGGGTGGGTGTTTAATCTGCCCTACCTTCTGTGTCGTGAGTATCTCCCACTGATATGGCCAGAGCCATTGCATCCAGGGGTGGGGCAGCTGGATGGGATGGATGGAGGTTAGAGATATGTTTAAGACATGGTGCATTTTAGTCCCTATGCAGAAGCAATGAGAACCACAACACAACAAAGAAGCAAAGACATGCAAACTGAGCACACAGGTCACACAAAATGCACATGCACAATACAGATATGCACCCCCCGTCTTTACAGCAGACTCACATTATGCATGAATGCAGGTGGCATCAAGCAGGGAGAACATAATATTGTGTCGTACATCAACCCTGGCCTATATCCTGTTACTATGAGCGATAAGGATCAGTCGAGACCTGCTGTAATTTCCTCTGCTCTGCTCTCCTCACCCGTCATCATCATCAGCCCCCTCCCTCTCCTCTGATTCAGGTTGCTATGACCCCTCAAGACGGCTCATTTCAATTCTCATTAACTTCCCCTAGCAATTGCCCTTTATTACTCCAATTATCCTTATTATTAATTTCACTTATTAAAAAATGCTGCATTTGCATTTTAAATGAGGCGCTCTCTGGCCTCCCGACTGTTTTCCCCTCCTGTAATCCAGACACCCAAAGGTTTTTTGGAGTGCTGAGCACAGATCAATGCTCAGAGGTGAAGTGTGACAAAATGAGAGAGGATGGAAGAAAATAATTTGGAAGGAGGTGAGAGGAGAGAGGACAATGGACTTCATGACCGCTGAGGCCCTGAAAGCTGCCGCAAGGGTAGGAAGAGTAAGAGGACAAGAGTAGGAAGGTCGGGCCTCCTCTCTGCTTCTGCTGTATCCTTCGATTGGATTGCAAAAAGATCATACGCCCCTTTCATTGCATATACTGTATGTGTTCATAGCAGGAAATAGCAAAAGGCTGTGAGAAATCAATAGCAGCCAGCTGGAGGTACTGACCATGAGCTGGGAAATGATGATAAGAAATAAAAAAATAATAATATACGACATCATCTAAAGAAGCACTGATAGTGAGTGCACAAGTGCTGGGGGTGCTCTGTGGCGCACATGAAAGAACTTTATGAAAGGGGTTTGCACAAAGATGAAGGTGTTTCCTTACCTCAGCTCTTGTCCTACAAGCTCAATAGGAACTGAGAGAGAGAGAAACAGAGGAGGGGGGTACAGGGAAAGAGAACAAAGGTGAACGACTGCTCAGAAAACAGCGCTTCTAAAAGAAACTCAGATCAATAAATAACAAATGCATACGAATCCCATGAGGCCTCCTCATAGAGGCTTACACACTGCTGACTGCATGATCAGGAGAAAGAAACACACCTACACACACATCTACATGTCAACATACACACATACAAACACACGCTCACAAAGGCAAGCACAAAACAAACAGTAGTATAAGCACTGGCCCACACACACACACACACACACACACACACACACAGAGGCAAACACAAAAGCATAGAAAAAGCCTAAATCAGCCAAACTGCATATTGCTGCTCTGAAAAAAATGACAATTATATGCAGACTTCAGCAATAACACATGATTAATTGTTGCACTTTAGTTTATCATAATTGGGAAAATGAAATTAAAA